>RCUC01111180.1:0-20342 GCA_003697995.1 Taxidea taxus jeffersonii
TGAACATTCAGTCTATAGCAGAAGGCCTCTCAGAGAAAGTGGCTCTCAGGCTGAGACCTAGGGGGTGAGCAGGAGTTGGTCAGAGTTTCGGAGTTTAGGAAGTGGTCGCAGTATTCCAGACAGAGGGAACAGCATGAGCTAAAGTCTTGAGACTGAAAAGAACAGAGCACAAGGAAGGCAGTGTGACTGGAGTTTAGTGAGGGTCTGAGATGAGACTGGGGAGAAATAGGTAAAGACATATCATGAAGGGTCTTGAACCCAATGGGGTTCAAGTCACAGTAAGAAGTTACATTGTATTTACAACTTATGTTGCTGCCCAGTACACCTCTATTTCTGAGTTCTTTTTCAGATAGTGGAACTGGACTCCCAGTATCTTTAACATATTTACTTGATCCTTTCTCTTGTGTATCCCTATCTCGCATCGCCCTCTGCACAGCCACATAGATGTCCTTCTCATCTGCTGAAACACTGACACCCTGCAATCCCCGCCCCGCCGCCCCCCTCCTGCACAGAGCCCGTGTTGTTCTGCTTCACCTAATGGCACGGCTTTAGGGCTGAATTGTTCAGGAAGGAAAGGGAAAGAGCTCTAGCTTTTTATTTTAACTCCATACACAGAAAAGATTTTTGGACAGAGGTGAGTTGAGAATAAAGGAATAGTAAGGGTATTAGTTTTTTAGGGCTACTGCAATGAAATACCACAGACTAGGCGGCTGAAACAACAGACATTTTCTCACAATCTTGAAGGCTGGAAGTCTAAGACCAAGGTGCTGGCAGGGTTGGTTTCTCTTGAGGTCTCTCTCCTTAGCTTGTAGATGGTGTCCTCTTCATTGTGTCCTCACATGGCCTTTCCTGTATGTGCTCCTCCCTGGTCTTATAAGGTCATTAGACGTTGTTTAATCTTAAAAAACTCTTTAAAGATTCTATCTCCAAATACAGCCCCACTGGGGTTTAGGGATTGAACATATGAATTTTTGGGGACACAGTTCAGTCCATATCAATAAGGCTCTTAGTAGTTTTGCTGACTGAAAGAAACTGGATATATGTCCCTTCAACTTAAAGGAATAATAAGCCTCGGGGCACCTGGGTGGCTCAGTGGGTTAATCTTCTGCCTTTGGCTCGGGTCAGGGTCCTAGGATGGAGCCCCACATCGGGCTCTCTGCTCAGCAGGGAGCCTGCTTCCCCCTCTCTCTCTGCCAGTTGTGATCTCTCTGTCAAATAAATAAATAAAATCTTTTTTTTTAAAAAGAAATATTTAATAAAAGAATAATAAGCCTCAGGAGAAGTTAAAATTCAGTCAGCATTGTGGCCCTTGAAGCTCTACGTAAACAAAGAGACCTTTTGCAAGATTTTAGAATAACCTATGCATGTCAGCATTAGTGTGTGTGTGTGTGTGTTTGAATAAGTGGGCAAAAATGAAAGAGAATATTTTCGCTTGTCGAAATGGCTCTCAGTGTAGAATCTCTGTTTTCCTGCCTGTGGCTGGTCTAGATGAAACCAGCTGGAGGAACTCATTAGTTCAGGCCTGGCTGTGGGTGAGGTTCAGCTGGGAGGGTGCTGTGAGAGACCCTGCCTATAGGGTCCAAACCCAAGCTGCAGCAAAAGTGATTGAGGCCCCTTCCGTTAGGTGTTTCTGGGCAGGTGAGGCTCCAGGTATCCCTGAGGCAGTATCTCTTACTTCTCGAGGCAGAAAAGCATTTGCCCCTGAGGTCTTTGACTTTGTAGGGACTGAAAAGCCCCTCCCTGTCAAGTGAGAGGAGTGCGGAGATAACAAGGAAAAGGGTTTCTTCTCCCGGTTTCTTGTTTCTGTTTTCCCAGTAAGAGGAAACGTTTGCTTAGCTGTGTAATTGGGCTCTCAGAATTCTCAGTCCCACAGGGGAGGACAGCCTGTGGCGGGCACATTGCCTCAGTGTGGAGGGTATGGGCACAGGGGAGAGCTGGAGGAGCAGACCCCTGGGCCAGTCCAGTCACCCCTCTCCTTGCCCTCTCCGGGTGAACCTGAATTTCCCTGGAGGTTTGTCATTCATTTAAACAGAAGGGACATCTATCCAGCGACAGCAGTCTCATTAGGTCAGTCAGAAACTGGCCTTACTGTGCATTTCTTTATTCTTTCTTCTGCTCATTTGACAGATGTTGAGAGCCTGCTCTGTGGGGGGCCCAGATGTGGAAGCCAGGCAGGAGCTCTCCTCAGAGTGACAAGGCAGTGGAGTAGGGGGGCAGTCTGACCAGGTGGTTGCAGTAAGTGCACCCCCCTTCTCACCTGGTTCCTTTCCCTAGCACTGTTAAGGTCACAAAATCTCATTTACAGGACCCTTTTACCCCTTTACCTCATTTCCAAATGAGGTGGCTCGTGTTCTCTTCTGTTTTTCCCTTCTCTGCTCTGTGGCTTAGCCTCTCAAGGTATTTGGTGTATTCAAGTTCCTTCGACTGTTTCTTCAATGGGAAAGGATTGACCTATAGAAAACCTGCACCGTGAATAGGTCCTTTCAGAGCTGGAAGTCAGGCGATCTGCCTCCAGATTCTGTACTTGCCCTCACCTGCCTTGGGTTTCTCAGCCTGCCCTCACTGATGGTCTCGTGGACCCTCCTGGTTCTCCTCGTCTGCACCCCCATCCTGGCCGCCCCCAGCTTCTCGGCCTGTGCCAGCCTGGTTCTTGAGCTATTTGTCAGCAGTTCCCTGGGCTCATTCAGGTCCCTCCCGCCTCCACCTCTCAGCTCTTCCCCTCCTCCCAGTCCCTACCATGGCATCCCTATCCCGGCTTCTGCTGAAGGGTCCCAGCCAGATTTCTCAGGAGAAAAGTCATGCGACGTTGCCTGCTGAGCGACTTCTCCAGAAGTTGTACTACAAGCTTTAGCTGGGCCTTCACTGCTGTTGTGTGCTCCCCTCACTCCTCTCTTGTGGATTCCCTAACACACTCACCCCAGTGGCCAGCCTTCGCCTCCTACCTCCTGAGAAACTCCGGGCTGTCCCACATGAGTTTCCTTCTTCCCCACTTTCAAGTCCTATGTTTGTCTTACTTCACACTTTCTCTCACTGTTTCCATCTCTGAGAATGGAGCATCCGTCCTTACTGCCAGGCTCCTCTCTCCTGAACTCTTGACCCCAACCCTCCTTCCTCCCTCTTCTTTAGGGACTGTCCTTGGTGGATTTTCTCTGGGCTCTTGCATTTTCAGCATCTTTGCTCTCAAGCAGTTTTTACCTCTCCTCTGGCTGAACCACCTGCCTTCCCCCCAGCGCCCCCTCAGGCTGCCAGTCTGCTGTCTTTCTCCCCTCACACACATCACAGATATGCTTGGGTTGTGGGTTTGGTTTCCTGCCACTAGTCTTATCCCCACCCCAATCTCTTCAGCATGCTGCAGCTCCTGAGAGCTAGAAAGTGCAGATCTGACCATGTCTTTCCCACGCCTAAAATATTTCAACGACTGCCTTAAAATTTTTTTTACTTGCCTTTTTTTTTTCTGTAACAGCTTTGAGATACAATTCAGATATCATATAATTCACTTATGTGTCCAACTTAGTGATTTTTAGTTTATGGACAGAGCTGTGCATCCATCACCACAGTTCATCTTAAGAGCATTTTTGTCACCACCCTGAGAAACCCTGTCCCCTTTAGCCACCACCCTCCCATTCCTCCGTTCCCATCCAGCCCCTGGCACCTGCTTCAGCTACTTCCTGTCTCTGTGGATTTGCCTCTTCTGGACATTTCATGTAAATGGAATCATACAATATGTGGTCTTTCTGTGATAGCTCCTTTTACTTCCCAGGGGTCATCTGATGTTGACAGCACAGTGACTTCTGATGCATTTAGAAGTCCCCTATGATCTGGTGTCTCTGTACTTCTCCAGGCTGAGTTCTCAGGACTCATTGCCTTGTACTTCTGCTCCAGCTGAACTAAACCTACACAAATGTGCCGCATTGTCACCTTCCTGAAACGCCCATGCCCTCCCTTCTTTTTGGCTGGCTAACTCTGTCCTTGTGGTCTCCTTCATTCCTTGACACAGTGCTGTGTCCTTTCGGAAGTTTCTTCTGATCCTGTATGCCTTGCCATGTGCTGCTAGAGCCTGCCATGCTTCATTCTCGGCCAGGGTTGTCACTGCCACGGGCTTGTCTGTGTCCACCTCTGGGCCACAGCTCTAGGGAGCGGAGTCACCTTCTACCCCCTGCAGGACGCTTGGCCTGCACATGGTGGGCTCTCAGAGTCCCGGCCCTTGGACATCCTTGAAAGAGACATCGAGTCTGGCCTTCTCTTCTCCTTTATGCTCTGGAATCTGCCCTCACTGCTCCCTGAACTCTCTCGAAGGTCACCAGCCACTTTGTCATTTGTTCTCTTTCCTCAGTCTTGCTGAAGCATTTGCAATGGTTAAATACCTCCGTGGAGTTCTCTCCTCCTGTTTTGCCCGTGACATGACATTGCCTTTGTCCTCCCTCCACTTATGTGACTTTCTTCAACTCTTTCCTCTGGCTCCTTGTCCTCTAAGCCCTTAGGGATGGGTCTTCCCCCCTTGTTCAGCATTCAGGCTCTTCTCTCTGCTTTGTCCTCTACTCCTGCAGCTTCATCTGTCACCTGCGTGCAGACAAATGACTCACTCTCCGTGTCACTTGGAGCCCTCCCCTGAGTCTTACATGTATTTCCAACAATGCCGTTGACCTTGTCACGCAAATACACTTCCTGTGCTATCAGCCCATCATGGGTCACCATGCTAATTTGAGCCCTTAAGTACTCGAAGTACTTCTGCCCTCGTTGACCCTGAGCACCGCCCTACCCTGTCTTCCTACCTCACCTCCCTCCACACTTCGTACTTTCACTTGGCCCAGTTTGTAAACACATATTGAATACCTACTGCAGCCAGATAATCTTTCTAATGCATAGTTTGGGTCATTTTCTTCTCAGCTCAGAACCTCAGAATTTCACCTTCCACTGGTCAGAATGGCTTGATTCAGAAAGACAAGAAATAACAAGTGTTGGTGAGGATGTGGGGGAGAAGGAACACTTGTGCACTGTTGGTGGGAATGCAGACTGTCATAGCTGATGCGGAAAATAGCATGGAGATGCCTGAGAACATTACAGATGGAATCATCATATGATTCAGTCGTTCCATTCCAGGGTATTTCCCCAGAGAAGACAAAAACACTAATTCAAAAAGACATATGCCCCCCTGTGTTTATTGCAACATTATTTATAATAGCCAAGATATGGAAGCAACCTCAGTGTCCATCAGTAGATGAGTGGATAAAGATGTGGTGTAGATATACAATGGAATAATACCTAGCCATAAAAAAAGAATGAGAACCTGCCATGTGTAACAACATGGATGGAGCTAGAGAGTATTATGCTAAGTGAAATAAGTCAGACAAAGACAAATACTACATGATTTCAGTTATAGGTGAAATCTAAAACACAAATGAACAAACAAAAAGCAGAAACAGACCCATCAATACACAGAACAAACTGGTGGTTATAGAGGAGAGGAGTGTAGGGAAGGCAAAATGAGTGAAAGGAAATGGGAGATTCAAGCTTCTAGTTCTGAAATGAGTAAGTTGCAGCATAGGGAATGTCATCAATGGTATTGTAATCACATTATATGGTGATAGGTGGTAGCTATGCTTGAGTGAGCATAACTTAGTGCATAAACTTGTTGTTGAATTACTAGGTTGAAATTAATATTAACATTGTGTGTCAACTCTACTTCAATTAAAAAAAAAAAAAAAAACCAACCCGGGGCGCCTAGGTGTCTCAGTGGGCTGGGCCTCTGCCTTCAGCTTGGGTTATGATCTTAGGGTCCTGGAATTGAGCCTGGCATCCGGCTCTCCACTCAGCAGGGAGTCTGCTTCCCCCTTTCCCTCTGCCTGCCTCTCTGCCTACTTGTCATCTCTCTGTCAAATAAATAAAAATCTTTAAAAAACAAAACAAAAACCAACATAGCTTAAGTGGAAAAAAAAATACACAAAACCTTCAGGGTCTACCTTTGCCTACTAAATTGAGTAGAAACTCCTTGGGTGGCATCCCGGACCCCATTTTATAAATGGCTTAAGTTGCCTTTTTGACCACTCTTACTGCATTCCTAATATTCAGGCCAGATCCCCCACCTGGCTTGCACCTGAATACCTACACTGCACAATACAATAGCCTGTGTCTCCTGCAGCTGTTTAAACTGAAAGCAGTTCAAATTAAATAAAATTTGAAGTTCAGCTCCTCGGCCACATTAGCACATTTCACATGCTCACTAACCACACATGGCTGGTGTCTGCCTGCTGAACAACACAGGTCCATTTCCATCACTGTGGGAAGTTCTTTTGGACAGCCCTGGTCTGAGCCTTTTCGTTGCTGTTCATTCTGGCTGCCGTCTCCTCCTCTCCTCACCATCTCTACCTGTGAACATTTTCTCCTTCTGCCAGGGCTGCCCACCTCGTATTCCACCTCTTGCACACAGCCTTTCCTGATCATTCCTTTCTCCATGAGATGCCCCCACCCCTTCCCTTTAGAGCCTTGGTAGTATTTTACCTGTGTTTCCTTTATGATGCCTGTGCATTTGTTTCTCACATTGTAGCCACTCATGTCTCTAATGCATTTCCAGCACTGAACTGGGAGAGTCTTTGCGGTAAAGACTACATGAGTGATCGTACTCCCCATAATACAGAGGGAGTTCAGTCAGTCGTTTTTGAACTGATCCCCTAGAAAGGAGAATGGTTCTTTTTTAATTCGTGGAATTAGTAAGCACAGGGACTGTCTGGCCACTCTGTTTGTTTTTCCTTCCTCCCACAATCACAGGCCTCTGCTGTGAGACCCAGCAAGAAGTGCAGCCCCTGTCCTTGGCCTTGCCCATGAAGGTGGCCATGAGTGGCACATTCCATCTTATAGCCAGAATTGCTGACCTCAGTGCCAAGGAGACCAACTGGCTGTGGAATACAACTAGGGTCCTCCGGCCAGGGCAATGGGTCAGCACATAGGAGGCAGAATTTCAGGGAGGGAGACATAGACGCACAGCTGAGAAACAGGCAGGGTACACGCTACCCGCCTTGGAGAAGTGACCCCAGAAGAAATGACTGGAACGACAGAGGCTAACCAGCTCAGGGAAGTGGTGAGTGAGGCTCAGGGTGAAATTGCTCACAGGGTGGGGAGCTGCAAGTTGTCTGTTCACAGACCCTGGAGGAGCTTTCTGGATGGTTTGTCATTGCCTGGCCATGTGTGTCCATTGTGGCTTTTCACTTTGCCCAAAGTCACCTACCATGAAGGAGAGGAACTCACTCACAGCATTGGCCAGCACATTTTCAGACACTTTAGGGACATTCAGGTGCTGGCCTTTTCTGTCTGGTTTAGCTGCCCTTGGGAACTAAAGAAGATGCTGCTTATCCACTGGTTAACCATGGGGAGTGCGGCATCCTGAAGCTGAGAGCATGTGCACATGCACACACGTGTTCTCTAGTGGGCAGGAAGCAGGAGTGTAAGACTAGGTTTTTAAGCTCTTTGTCTTTCCAGGCTGATTTTGCAGAGGGAGAAGCACTTCCATTATCTGAAAAGAGGGCTTCGACAGCTGACAGACGCCTACGAGGTAAGCTCGCTGCCCAGGAGCTCAGTCGAATGGTCTCAGGCAGACAGTCCTTCTTTCTGTTGGAATGTGAAACCCTTGTGGGCCTGGCCTGCTGCAGAGTCACTCTTTGTACCCCATGGCTGTGGCAGGAGCCAGGTACACAGGAGCCCAGACCTGCAGAGCCCGGGACTCCCCCTCCTGAAAGGGTGGAACTAGCTCTCTAGTCCTGTCCTCCCCTGGGAGGGACAGAGCACCCTGAGTGGGGTGGGGCTTTCTTCCTCCATTAGATCATGGTGAGGGGTTCACATGCTTTTCCTGGCCACTGCTTGTCAGCTGCCTAGAAGGCAGTTACTGTCCATCCCTAATCCTTTGCCCTATAGGTGGATCAGTATATAAATTCCAGTGAGGACTTTCACAGTTGAACACTGTAAAAATGCCCACGCTTAGAGTGCATTTTAAATCACATTCCTCGGAGCCCTGGGGTTCCCTGGAGGGGCCTCAGGGGAGCGCAGTGGTGGTGGAGGAGGGGGAGGGTGTTGGGAAGGTGGCAGGCAGGGGATGAATGTGAAGAGGAGGACTCCAGTCTTCCTGCCTCATCTTATACATAGCAGCCCTGCTTCTAATTTGCTTTTTTATTTGAGGGAGTCTGCATTTGATTATTTACAACAGGGATTGGCCAGCTGAAACATCTATAGATCTAAGCAGGTAGTATAAATAAGAGAAGTGGGCAGGTGGGAGGGAGACTGAGGCACAGAGGCACACCTGGGTACCGTGCTGTCCCTCTGTTCCTGCCAGGTGCTGCTATCCAGGAATGTAGACCCACGCTTGCCAAATCTCTCTTCCTCTCTCTCTTTTCAAATTAAGCCAGACATCCAGATTTCTCTGTGAATCTCCCAATGCCTGTATGTTGCAACTAATTCTAATTAAAAAAACAAAATGCTACAAGGAACAATCAGAACATGCCTACAGGCTAGACTTGGCCTCGGGGTCAAAATTTTCAATCCTTTACGCAGGGCCTCTGTGGTTAGGGTGCAGTGAGCCCGATATGGTTAATACCATACCAGCCAACAGCTGGACAGCGGGCTGAAAGCTTACCATGCCTCATCTCACCAACTTATCTCACCTACTACATGAGATAGGTCAGTCGCAGGGTTAAGGCATTTGCTCAGAAGCACATAGCTCTAAGAGGAGGAGCTGGGAATCCAACCCAGGCAGGCAGGATCCACACCCAGTGCTCCTAGGGTGGCGGCCTAGCCACAGCTAGGGACAGTCAGTGCATTTATGTAGAGGGTAGCTTGGGCCAGTGGAAAGAGCACTGGAGTAGGAGTCCAGAAACCTGGCTTCTTATCTCAGCTCTGACATTTGATGTCTTTGTCATCTGGAGAAAGTTAATCTTTCTGGATCCCATTTATAAACTTTTAATCTGGAAAATGGGAGCAGTAAGACTACCCGCCTGCCTGCCTTGAATGCTCTCTCCGTGTTTATGGGTTGAATTGGGATCCCAAGCAGCTCATGAGTCACCTCAGGAAGCCTTTCCCAGCCCCTGAGGCAGAATTAGGCTCTTTGTATGCTCTCTTCACATGGCTCCTGCCCAGTGCAGTGCGTATCATCATTCAGGTACATGCACACCTGTATTATGTGCCATCTTGTTCCAGAAAGCCCTAAGGTAACTCGTGCTTAAATGCATCTGTCTAGCAGATGACCACACATTCTGTATCCCAAGCATTGCAAGAGTAGGAGCTACATTTTGTTCATTATTATCCCCGTATCTGATAAAATGCTTGGCACACACAACGAGGTACCAAGTAGTTGTAGAATCAGTGAATGAGTTAATCCAGCAAATTGCCTTTTGAGAGCCTGGATCTCCTCAGGTCTACACTGAGAAAACAGCATCACTTAGCTTCCTAGCATGTGGGTGCTCCTCTGCTGAGCCTTCTTTGGGTGCCTCTCAGGGGAGGACCCCGTGGCCTCAAGGTAAATGTCTTTGTCCCATTGTCCCATTGTCCTTTTTGCACATATGGTCACTTCAGCTGCTGACTGGGGTCACAAAGCAAAACGTCCTTCATTCACTTATTGTTCATAGGGTGCCCTCCTCCCCCTTTCCAGGCTGCCGGGGTGAGACAGATGCCGCCTTGTCAGCAGCGTCTTGGAATGATTCTGAATACGGGGTGTGTTTTCTCCCCTGTGCCTTTCGCAGTGTCTGGATGCCAGCCGCCCATGGCTCTGCTATTGGATCCTGCACAGCTTGGAACTGCTGGATGAACCCATCCCCCAGATGGTGGCCACAGAGTGAGTCTGGCTTCTGGGAATCTGGGCTGTTCTTTGAAAATTCCCTTTTGAGTTGGGGGTTCTTTTTGTTTTGTTTCTGTTTTACTGATTTTGAATGAAAAACACATCATGCTACAAAGCATACCCTTGCTCTCCCCTTGACCCCAGGAACTTCCTGAAACTCCTCCACTTTAGAAGCCTATTATAAGCTCGTGGGTGGAACAAGACTTTGAACTCTCAAGAGAAGGATTCTGGTTTCTTCTGTGGCCTTTTCTTTTGACTCTTGCTCTGGTCTTTGAGAAAATTCTTCACCATCAATTCTGAAAGACGTGATTTTGCCAGAAAGAACAGTATGAATTCAAGTAGCTTCTACGGGGAAGCATGTGCCAGCCCCATGAACAAAAATGCCTTTGCCTTCCATAAACACCTCCATAGGTGTCCCCCTCACCAGGGCCTGGGGGACAGTGTAGTTCTTGATGGTATTAGATGTGTTACACCCTTGCGGTGCCAATGCCTTGACCCCCAGTTTTCTTAAGCTTCTGATTTATGAACAGAGATCTAAGCAACTGCGATTGTCCCCAAACTGCTAGTGCAGGAGGTGTTCTGGGAATGACTGTGACACCTCATCCTTAGAAGCTTGTCACAGTTTAGATTTTAAAGCAGAATCTTGTCCTCACTCCAATCTTTGGGATACCTGGGGTGGGGAAGGGCAGCCCCTTCTGATGCCCCTGTTCTCACTGAGAGAGAGAGAGAGAAAAAGAGAGAGAGAGAAAGAGCGCACCTTCCCTTCATGACATCTTGAGTTCCTCTGCTCCCCTGGTGCTCCTGTGGGAGAGGAGTCCAGGTGGGAAGGCCCATGAGCCGGGGTCATTTGCTCGAAGCCCACAGCACCGGCCGCATGAGGATGCATGGAGGCTAGCCTGGGCCCCGCGCTGGTCACTGCCTGGTCACCATGCCCCTGCCTGGGTCACACTGTCAGGTCAGAAGAACAGAAGCACACATTGTCTCATTCATTCTGTCTTCACAATGACCTCTCATTCTTGCCTTCCTGGGCAGGGTGTCTTATGATGACTGTGGATGGGGAAGATAATAAAGAATTAGGCAATTAACCCTTGTGATGTGTATGATGCTTTCTGAGGGAGAGGAAAAATGTGCATTGTCCTCATCACGATGCTGCCACAAGCCTCGTTGCTTCTAGCTCTGGAAGTAGAATTGGACCCAGTTTCTGCAATACCAGGAATTTAATTGTCAAAGGCTCATGTGTTTTTGAAATACCAGTGGGGGGTTGTGGAGTGTTTGGGAAGCTTCTCCCCCACACATACACAATCAGGAGGTACAGCAGGGGAATGGGAGAGTCACACATGAGAGAAGAAAAAAAGAAATGGAGGATTCTGGAGCAGGCAAGAACAGGTGTGCGCGGGAGGAGGACATAATTCCTGACCAGGAAGACCGCAGATCAGACTTGGGTCAGCATCGATTCTGAGTGTGTTCTAGGTTGTAGACTTCCTGTTGTATAGGTAAGGCTTTGCCGAGGAAGGAAGTGTCAGAGCAGCTTTCCAGGCAACGTCAGATAGGAAGAGAGGACCCCTTTCTGGGGTCTTCCATAGTGAATGACTGGACACAGCCCCAGTATCCACT
The DNA here is from genome assembly GCA_003697995.1 of Taxidea taxus jeffersonii. NCBI lineage: Eukaryota > Metazoa > Chordata > Mammalia > Carnivora > Mustelidae > Taxidea > Taxidea taxus. The sequence continues at coordinate 11,432 of RCUC01111180.1, forward strand.
GTAGGGATGTGTTAAAGTATATTTGAAGCTTAAGTAAAATATGGTGCAGAGCGTACAGTGAAATACTGTGCAGCCATTGAAAAATTGATGTCAACAGATCTTAACTAGACTTGTTGTGATCATTTTGCAATATATACCGAAACACTGTTGTACACCTGAAACTAATAAAATGCTATATATCCATTATACTTTAGTAAAAATGTATGCATATGAAGTGCACATTTTTTTACAAAAATGTTATATGGAGTCCCTGCTCAGCGGGTGTCTGCTTCTCCCTTTCCCTCTGCTGCTCCCCCTGCTCATGCTTTCTCTGTCTCAAATAAATAAATAAAACCTTTAAAAATGCTTACATTTATGTAGGAAGATGGTCATGATTTAAGTGAAAAAAGGTAGTTAAAAAGATTCAACTTCTGTAGATTAAAAATACAGCTGGTTATGTGCATAGAGAAAAACCAGAAGGTATACACACCTGGTAGTAGTTATTTCTGGATGGTGGGGTTATGCGCATATTTTAAAATGTTATTTATTTTATTGTTTTGTAGTTAAAAGGATGCTTTTGTACTAAAAAGCTAGTTCTAATTTCAAGAACCGCATGGTAGTGAATGAGAATTTCTGCTGCCCAGCTGCCTTAGAATCTTTACTTGTGGTTCTTCTGAGCATTGATTTAACAGACTTTTAAAGAATTACTTAGGGGCGCCTGGGTGGCTCAGTGGGTTAAGCCGCTGCCTTCGGCTCGGGTCATGATCCCGGGGTCCTGGGATCGAGCCCTGCGTCGGGCTCTCTGCTCGGCGGGGAGCCTGCTTCCCTTCCTCTCTCTCTGCCTGCTTCTCTGCCTACTTGTGATCTCTGTCAAATAAATAAATTTAAAAAAAAATTACTTAGACTTCCCAATAATGAATTTTATTTTGTGCTTGGCAGATAGTTAATTCTAGGGGCAGGTGATATCTGTTATCAATGAGCTTAGCTTTGACAGATAAGGAAATAAACTATTTTTAGTAAGATACAGAGAAATCTTAATGACATCTGTAAAAATATGGGGATTTTTAAAAGACAATCTGATATAGGATATTACTTTTTTGTTCATTTTGCACAGAGAAAAGAAATGCTTTGAAAATGTGGTCACATTTCTGTTCCCTTCTTCATAGAGGTATTAGGTGCAGAGTTTAGGTCTGGAGTATTATTTTCCTGCCCTTTTCTTTCCCCACTCTGCCACCTAGTGCACACGTACGCGCGCACACACACACACACACACACACACACACACACACACATTTCTCTTTCCTATTTTGTTCAGTGTCGTTCTTCTATGTGTTTAGGGAACTGTATGGCAAGCTGAGTGCCTTCTAGTGGACAAAATCGGTTTTTCAGCTGCTTTGACTGCCGAATGAAGCCAGGAAGGGCCAGGTTTTTCCTGCTGGCTTCAGACCTTTCAAGGGCAGTGTGTATATTCATAGGTAGGAATTTAGCTTGCCACTTTTGAGAGACTGTATCCACAAATTTGCATCTGTTTACCTGAAATAAGTTAATATCTTGGAACTAGACTAAATACATTTGTTTTTAGTGATTTTAGCAGGGAAGGTAATGAGGATCCCATGCTTTGTTACTGAAAACTAAAGTGAAATCACAGGGAGATAGCTGCACTGTCAAAGTTAGGTTTTTAGCTCCTGTGAGATCTAAGAATTGTCTTTAACTTAATTGTTTTAGGACTTCCCTGCTTATGAACTTTTTCCGAATACTAAATTTCAGTTTTCATGTGTCAGTTTTTTACTGTTTCCCTTTTAAAAGGCTATTAGTAGCTGGTCCTCTGAATAGCTCCTTAAATATTTTTTCTTTTAAATTTAAAATATAATTTGTCTATTTCCTTACCTTTCTATGAAGATACCTCATCTCGTCTTTTGTGTTCTGAGCATTTTTTGGCCAGGGGCCGCTGAGGGCTAGTGGGTTGAGGTCAAGGGTGCTGCCAGTGGGACCGTTCCCACAATGTATAGCTACACAGTCCAAAATGTCAGTAGTGCCAAGGTGGAGAAGCCTTGTTCTAAAATGACCCCCTTCAGCCTTGACCGTAGTTCCAGAGCAGCAGCGTCCAGAGGATGGCTGTGCTTGGGGAGGTCAGATGACATGTCAGACTCTCCAGGCAGCACCGGCCTCCTGGGGATGGTGTAGAGCCCACCTGCCTTTGACCCGTTCACTGCCAGACTCTGCTCAGGAGGGACTTTTCCTCTTTCTCATGCTAAGCTCAAGTTGTTTTATGGTATGAAATTCGAAAAGACTTCATCCTAGAGGAAGCCCGATGTCCAGGCCTTCATCTTGTATTGGCCTCGCTTCCCAAGCCATCCTGCTCAAGGATGACTGTCGCTGTTTCCAAAGTTATCATCTTTGTAACTTCTCTGTCCATGGTGACCCGTTTTGGTGTTGAAGGTTTTCTTAAATCTGACCTAAATTCTGGTGCTGTGGATTAGCCTCAGTGTTCTTTACCAGAAAGTTTGTACAGTTACCCTTTGTACACTTGAGGTAGTTTGCTGGGTAGCCTCTTCTTGGTGTTTGCCTGTCATAGTAAGCCTTTTAATATTTTTTATATTTAGCCATTTTTTTTTTAAAGATTTTATTTATTTATTTGACAGACAGAGATCACAAGTAAGCAGAGAGGCAGGCAGAGAGAGAGGGGGAAGCAGGCTCCCCGCTGAGCAGGGAGCCCGATGCGGGGCTCGATCCCAAGACCCCGAGATCATGACCTGAGCCGAAGGCAGAGGCTTTAACCCACTGAGCCACCCAGGCGCCCCTATTTAGCCATTTTTTATAGCTCTAACCTAAACCTCCTTTGAGAGGGCAAATGGAGGCTTGAACCAAATATAGTTGTGGCCAGCACTGTATTTATTTATTTATTTTCAAGATTTTATTTATTTATTTGAGAGAGTGAGTGGCAGAGAAAGAGCACGAGAGGGGTAGAGGGGCAGAGGGTGAGAGAGAAGCAGGTTCCCTACTGAGCAGGGAGCTCAACGTGAGGCTCCATCCCAGGACCCTGGGATCATGACCTGAGCCGAAGGTGCCACTTAGTTGACTGAGTCACCTAGGTGCCCCCAGTGTTGCACTTATGATGCTCTTAAGAAGTATTCTCATTTGTGTTCACAACTCATGGGCTCTAACCTCTGGTCCTTTTTCTCCTATATTCCCAGTCCTTTCCCATAATATTTTTCTATGGTTTACTCATCCCCAACTCCTGCTGTCCCTAAGTATATTGTCTTGTCCCTGTTTCATTTGTTTTATTCTTATGTGCTGCTGATTCATTTTATATTATTCTGGACTTTAATTCTCACCTTGGAGGTGTTTCTCTTTTTCTTTGGAATTATCTGCTTGTTTTAGAGTACTTCCTCCAAGTTGGTGACAGCGATGGCCAGAATCAACCACTTTAGGTCAGTCTTCAACCATCACCTCAAAGTCTGAGAAAACCCCTTATGAGGCTTATGGTTAATCATTGATACTTTTGCTTCGAATTGATCTCCTTACAGGTTTCACAGACTTTTTCATAGTTGAATGATAGAGTGTTGATGTTCAATAGAACTTTCTACATGTGGGAGCCATTCGGGACATGTAGCTATTGAACAGTTGCATTGTGGCTTCTGTGACCAAGGAGCTTAAGTTTAAATTAATTTAGTGAATTTAGTTTAAAATTTAAATAGCCTCATGTGGACCTATTGGACAGCCCAGATCTTTGCTACCCAAAATGTGGTTCCCCAGCCCAGTGGCATGGCCGTCACCTGGAGTTTGCTGAAAGGGCAGACTCAAGCCCAACTACCTCTTTGGAGTCAGAGCTGCATTTTTTAAAAATTATTTTTACTTTTTAAAATTATGTTCAGTTAGCCAACATATAGTACATCATTAGTTTTTGATGTAGTGTTCAGTGATTCATTAGTTGCGTGTAACACCCAGTGCTCATCACTACACGTGCCCTCCTTGATGCCCCTCACCCAGTTACCCCATCCTCCCATCCCTCCCTTCTGTAACCCTCAGTTTAGTTCCCGGAGTCCAGAGTCCCCTGGTTTGTCTCCCGCTCTGAGCTCCTTTCCCACAGGACTGTTAAACTAAACTCCAGCACCAGGGGAAAACAATGTAGGGAGCCCCAGGTGTTCCTTCACAACTCGCTTATACTTCAGGCTAAATTTTACATTTCCTTTTTAGTTTATTTTCTTATTCTTTTTTCTTTCTTTTTTTTTTTTTTAACCGTGCTCCCATTTCAGGTGGATTCATATTTCCCAACCTGTGGTTTTAAGTCACTTCTTAAGTTTTACTTTCTTTTGCACATATATGTTTTATAGACTTATACCCCATTCTAGCCCCCTTTTTTTTTTCAATTTAATCAGAGCTGCATTTTTTTTAAAGAGTTTATTTATTTATTTGACAGAGATCACAAGTAGGGAGAGAGGCAGGCAGAGAGAGAGGGGAAGCTCTCTGCTGAGCAGAGCCCGATACAGGATCCTGAGATCATGACCTGAGCTGAAGGCACAGGCCTAACCCACTGAGCCACCCAGGCGCTCCCAATCAGAGCTGCGTTTTAACAAGGTTCTCGGTGGTTTTTGTGTGCACTCAAGTTTCACAGGCACTGGTACTTGGCTGTACATTGGAGCTACATGGGAATTAAAAAATATATATATATATGGCCACTTGGGTCCCATCCTCAGTGATTCTGATTTCATCAGTATTAGTGTGGCCCGGGCATTGGGTTTTTCAAAAACATCCCCCAAGTGATTGTGATTGCTCAGCTAAGACTTGTGGTTCTCAAATTTGGTTGTATTCACATCATCTTGGAATTTGGTAAAAATATGGAGGCCCAGGCTTATTTCTCATATCTCTGTTGTCTCTACTCGCTCTCTAGTGTTTGTGAGATACAGGTGTTGGGTTTGAAAATCCCTAATCTTAAAGATAGTCCCTCACTCTGTGGGTAATTGTCACATTAGGTAGAATGAAACGCCTCGCTGTTGTGAAAACAAACTGGTCTCCTTGCCCTTTTAGTCACAGGACTAAAGGAGTGATACATGAAAACTCGTTCTTCAGAAAGTCTGCCACTCTTGGTATTTGCACTGTGTTTCCTGCTTGTGGTTTTGTTTTGTTTTGTTTTGTTTTTAACTAGGTGGTGAATTTCTGCTCTCTCAGATAAGTTTTTTCCTCCCCCTCTCTAAAGATAGAAGTCTCATTCACACTTTGGTTTTCAGAATTGCTAAGAACTCTGCTAATGATGGCTGGTAGCTTCGTGGTCAGTTTGCCAGTTCCTTACCGTATGGGTTGGAAAGCCTCTGGAGCAGAATGTTCTGTAATATGGAAGCGTCTGAGAGTCCAGAAAAGCCCAGCCCTGCCCCCCAGTGTAGCCCCATGGCCAGTCAGATGCTGCATATCAGCTGAGGGAGGTTGGCATGGAGGGATGATTTAAAGGTGTCTGGTACATTCAGATCCCGGCTCACCAGACATGAGGCTACAGGGTCAGGGGTGTTGGATTTGGCATGATTCTATCTCAGGAGCTGGGAAAGAGAATGGATGACTAGGAGACTCTTTTTCTTTTCTTTTTTTTAAAGAAAATGTGCTGTTAAGCTTTATATCAACTAAAACCTTTTGTTTTTGTGATACAGAAAAGTCTATGTATGCCAGTCCAGACAGCCTTTGTCAGGACATTAATTTATTAGCTATTTGTTTCCAGGAAATAGGACATGAATTAATGAAGGTTTGGAAAATATGTTAGGAACAAACTCATTTTCCCAGTGAAAATTAATCACTATTACAAGTATGCCACAGTACTGTCTTCCTTCTCTAATGATCAACTTCAACGTCAATTCTCGTGTTTCGTGCAGTCAAATCAGAGGTGCAGATAGAAGGGAGTGTGTATAGAAAGGAGTGTGTATAGAAGGGAATTTTTTTTTTTAACCTGTGAAGACTTCAGAGCTCCAGTAGCGAGTGAGCAGCATTTTCTGTTGCTGTCCCTGCGAGATAATGGAAGGTCTGAAATCAAGTGTCATCAGATACGATGTGGAAAAGCAGTAATAAGTTTGTGCCCTAGAGATGAGTTAGACTCTCTGTGGTCTCTCTGGCAGCAGTAGATAAGAAAGAACGAGATCAAAGAGTCTGGGGGAAGAAGGTTGCCTGAGCACTGGGACAGAGATTTACAGCTTATTCTCTGAAATGCGGACTTGTCCGAATAGGGAGTCTATGATCCTGGCTGAGTTGTGGGGAAAGAGCTCAATAACCAGGACTTTCCTGGGGCACCCCCTTCCTGGTGAATTTCAGAGGACCTTGGATAAATAGGGGCTCCCTCGGTTTGACCTCAGACAAGAATGTAACTTCTGGGCAACCCAATGCTGTGCTTAGAGGCAAACCCTTAACAGTCTCCCTCAGTGGGGGACTTGGAGCCTCTGTGGATTAGTGTGGCAGATTCTCCAAAAGCCTACAGGCTGGGATGCATTTTTGTGATATGAGTCAGCAGTGCTAAAGTTTGCCACAACTGAGGTGAGCGTGCTAGAAGTCCACTCTCCTTTTGTTCTCCTAACCATGAAGGCAGACTCCACTAGAAGCTTCTTTCTTGGTGGTGGTAGGAATAAAAGTCAGAAGTTCCTGGGGCTTAGGTGACAATGGAGTGAGAAGACATCTCTTTAAATATCCCGGGTGGGCCTAGGTGGTGGCTCCAGAGTGGGGTGGTTAGCATGGAGAGAGTTTGGGTGCCATCCCAATTTCGACAAAATTCAATTTAGGGACCTCAGAGGCAAGGAGAGAGGGCTAGCAACACAGATGTGGCGTGGCGAACTGCGGGAAAAGTATGGGTAAGATTTGGTCAAGAAGCATGAGACTTATTCCCAGTTCTGTGAAAGGCTGGTGGTCTTTGCCTGGCCTTTTGCTCCTTGCTTCACAACTAGGTGGGTCCTTAAATGCAAAACTCAGAAAGAAAGGCATCTAAAATAGCAAGGGAGAGAGGCCCTTTTCAGAGGTTAATTATATTCAGTATATGTTCAGTAGTTGAGAGGGGAGGTTTTGGTTTTATTTTTCCTCCTTTGAGGGAAAGTCAGGGACTGTGGTGGAACTTGTTTTGAAATGAATGCTCTCTGACTTTGGTTTTCCATTTGGCTATGTACCTAGCGTGTGTCAGTTCCTGGAGCTGTGTCAAAGTCCAGAAGGTGGCTTTGGGGGGGGCCCTGGCCAGTACCCGCATCTTGCACCCACGTATGCCGCCGTCAACGCACTCTGCATCATCGGCACTGAGGAGGCCTATGATGTCATTAACAGGTATGGCCAAAGCCAGGGTGCGGGACACCAGAGGGGCCCCCCTGCTGACACTGCACTGACCATTGCTGTCTCTTGCCCCTCGGCTGTTTGTTTCTCAGAGAGAAGCTTCTTCAGTATTTGTACTCGTTGAAGCAGCCCGATGGCTCTTTTCTCATGCACGTTGGAGGTGAGGTGGATGTGAGGTGAGTGGGGTTTTTCTCAGGCTGCTGCATCCATAGATTCCAGAGCTCATCTGCCATTGGAGATGCCAACCCCAAGGAACAACATGGAAAAATATGCTGCTTTGTCTCACAGAATGACCCGTGGAATGACGTGTCAGGGACACAGTTCAGAATCATGGCAGATGGGAGACCGATATCCTCAAGTGTCGCTCTCCGTTGATTCCTATGTAAATGTCAAAATATAAGTAAGACAGGAACAAAATCAAATGCTTTTCAGTAAAAATTTATTTGATTGGTAGAAAGTGACATAGCATAACATATAATAACTCTATGGCATAATATAATCTTTCATCTCTCTGGGATAGGAAGGGAGGAGGAAGCCCAGTAGGGACCTCGTAAATATTTTCTGAACGAATTTGAAGAAATCATGAGAATGTCTATCACCTGTATGAGAATTGCTTTAGAAGGTTCAAACACCCTTGGGGGCTAGTAAAGTTGAGAGAAATAGAATTTCAGTTACTGATTAGAACCAGTTGGCTCAAAATTATTATCTTACTCTGGAGTGATCTAATGTACCTAGCAAGTAGCTCACTCATCTGGCAGGAGATTACTGAAGATGTATGGGGAGTTCACTAAGTCATTTCTCAAAGGTGGTGGATCATTGAGATTTTATACCAAAATTCTTATTATTTAGTCAGAAAAATACTTTTTTTTGAGCTTTCTATAGCAAAGCCATCTTATTGCCTCATTTGTAGATGTGTTTAGCTTCTATACAAGTTGATTCATTTTCTGGCTTAACCGTTGTTGAAAGTAAAGGGGGAGGAAAACATGTGTAATGAATCTACTGGAACCAAAAATCTGTTCTCCACTGGAAAAACAATTTCTTACAACACTTCCAACACCAAACGTCTGTTTGGTTTTTTTTCCCTCATGTTAAATTCTGACATCAACTAACCAGATTTAGCTCAGATTCGACAGGCTAAGGGTTCCATCCCAGAAGATCACCCCCACTTCAGATGCTAGTCACAAGTTGTGTGTCCCCATGTTACCCACACTTCTGTCTGACTTGGCTACAAATCAGGTTCCCATGACCCCTCTTCGGTTCAATAATTTGGTAGGGACGGCTCACAGAACTCACTGGTTGATTACAAGGGATATTATAAAGGATACAAATGAACAGCGAGATGGAAGAGGTATATTGAGCGAGGTCTGGAAGGGTCTGGAGTGTAGGAATTTCTGTCCCCATGAAGTTGGAGTATGCCACCCTCCCAGCAGTCACCTGGCTGTGTTCACCAACCTGGAGCTCCCCAAATTCCATCATTTAGGGTTTTTCTGAAAGTTCTGTTGTGTACACATGATTGGTGAAATTGTTGGCCATTGGTGATTAACTTGATCTGTGGCCCCTCTCCTCAGGGGAGCGGGGCTGAAGCTGCCAACCCTCGAGTCATGGGGTCAGTTTCTGAGGCAAGGGGCCCATCCTCCAGGAGCCA
>RCUC01111186.1:0-93403 GCA_003697995.1 Taxidea taxus jeffersonii
GTGCTACCCATGCTTTGCATATCTAGTAAATACTTCATGTTTCAATTTGATACTTGATGTGTCTCTGTAAATCAAAATATTATTTTCTTGATAGCCATAATTCCTTTCACTGAAGAGAAAAAAAGAAAACCATGTTTCTTCTTTTATTTTCCCAAACCAGACCCATATTTAAATCTCATTGGACTTCAAATACAGACATCAGAGCAGTTTGTTTCACATCTGAGAAAATATTTCTAGCTTTCTCCTTGTCTCAGCTCCACTTATTGTATTTATTTGTTAATAAATCTGGGGTAGAGTCTTTATGATGCTGTTGTCACTGGCCAGTGATTTCAAAGCCTGTGTTATGCTCTCTCTTTTTTTATGATGTTATACATAGATATTTATGACTTTGCAAAACTTAATAGTGAGTAAGCCACTGCCATTAGGAAAATGTTTCCATTTGGACAAATCCTGCTGTCGGGCCTGTGGGGGCCTTTGAGACAGCTGATTTGGTGGTGTCATTTTCACCGTGTTCTATTTGCTTGATTTCTATCGGGTTGTTCCGTGTTCATTTCTTTGGCTACATAAGGCAAGAGACGTGTATTAGCATCATTATGGGGAATTAGAAACCCAGAGATCTTCTCTTCCTGGGAGGTGAAGGCAGGGCGCAGCTGTCCCTCATTTTCGGTCATTTGGCTGGCTCACCTCCCGTGGGGGTGCACGAGGTGCAGGCGCTGTGCTTACTTGGCTGAGGAGGGGGTGCTGTCTTGTTTTTTAAAAAAATACTTGTTTATTTGAGAGACAGAGTGAGTACGATCGGGGGGGAGGGGCGGATGGAGAAGCAGAATCCCTGCTGAGCAGGGAGCCCAGCAAGGGGCCCCATCCCAGGACCCCGGGATCATGACCTGAGCCGAGGGCAGATGCTTAACCAACCGAGCGCCCCCCAGGGACCACATACAGGGAAGATTTTTATGAGATCATGTAGGACAGCCCCCGTCCTGGGAATCCTGGGGAATTTTGGATCTCCTGGGGGGTTGGGTGGATTGGGTCCGGTTTTCCGTGAAGTGGTTTCTTTCTGTGTTACTCAGATTCTGAGAAGGGACAGAAGTACTCTGACAAGCGGTGCATTTTGAACACCCATTTTGCTTCCTGACATGTACAAACAGAGTCTCGGAGGACCTTCCCGGAGGTGGCTGTTTGGGCCTGTTGTTTCATGGTGGGGTGGAATAATGAATATCTTGCCTAACATTCGGTAACTCTGGAAGTTGCTTCCAAACCGCATGGTTTTTCATTAAACTGGGTGGGAGAACATGCTCAGAGATCATCCTTTCTTTGGGCAGCGGGATAATCCGTTTTGGAATCTAGGATCTGTTCGAGAAGAAAGAGCAAAGCAGCTCAGTGCTTGTTGGCTTGTGGTCGCGATTCTAGCGGCCACCTTATGTGACCTAACCTTTGGAGGTCCTCTGAGACAGTCCACCTGGAAGGTCTTTGTGTTTGTTCATTTGTTTGTGGCTGCTTCCTTCCCCTGACCTCAAGGGCTAGCTGTCGGAGGTTGGTCCAATGACGATTTCTCCCCCGACAAGGGGAAGTTTTTTGTCATCAGATCATGTGCCAGGGGGACACTGGAATGATCCTTTGTAAGAGGAGACTTCTTATCACCCCTCATTAGAAATACATTTCAAAATAATTTGATTAAATAAGGAATGCAGTGAAATAGCGTTAGAGACTTTGAGCTTATCATCAAGCCTTCTAAATGATTTAGCCTTGGCTTAAAAGATTTATTGCTGGGGCGCCTGGGTGGCTCAGTGGATTAAAGCCGCTGCCTTCGGCTCGGGTCATGATCCCAGGGTCGTGGGATCGAGCCCCATATCGGGCTCTCTGCTCTGCGGACAGCCTGCTTCCTCCTCTCTCTCTCTGCCTCTCTGCCTACTTGTGATCTCTGTCTGTCAAATAAATAAATAAAATCTTTAAAAAAAAAAAAAGATTTATTGCTGATATTAGATAGTTATGGCACACAAGTAGCAATTTGAGTTTTGTTTTTCTACACACACACACACACACACACACGTCCCCCATAGTGGACAGTGTATGTTGAAACGACTCAAGTCTATGACTTTGATTAGAAACAAATCATTGATCTGTTTTTCTCATGGCAGGCAGCTAATAAAAAGCATGGGTAACCATGGTTTGGGGAAATATGGCAGTCCTAGATATCACAGGCTGGGACATTAACATAGGGATCCATGTATGTCTTCTAAAAATGATTCCCGGCAGCCCACGGAGCCTGGCTTGGAATTGGGGTATAAACACCATGTAGTTTTATGGCCATGCCTTTGTTGTGTTTCTGACCAGCTCCAATGGCAGGGGAGCTATGTGTATACAGTTTATGTTTCTCTTTTCTTTCATTGCCTTTTAAAAATTTTATTAAGTTGTTTGTTTCTAAAGCTGAAGCCTTTGAGCTCTGATGAGGAATACACAGCAAAGCAGATTGGCCCGTTTTTCAGCAGAGTGTGAGATGGCTTGAAATGGGGTGTTCTAAGTTCCATTACAATGTGAGAGCAGGTACGTGTTAATCATTGTGCACTAGGCAGAGAAGTGATGCACACAAAGAATTCAATATTATAAAATTCACGCTTCATAACGGTGAAGATCTAAGCTCTCTGTTGTGAAGGAAAGGTGTAGTAGCAAGAGTGCCTTTGTCCATGGGTTTGTGTTGTATGGAGGGAATTCCATTCATTAATAAGTATATTCCTTTGTAAGTAGAATGGTAGAGGGTATATACAACAGGTTTTGAGTACAGGGTTGAAGGAGGAGTTCATTCTCATGATGAGAATGGGTAAATAGCAAAGCATTGAGCAGGTGCGTTGAGGTGGCCTTACAGTCTTTACATCTTTATCCTCACCATGCCTTCTGCAAACCACAACTTCCCATCTATCCCTCCTGTCCTGACACCAAAATGGTGGTGTCACAAGAATGCTGAATCATGCCTGGTGTGTATTGGAGGATGAGGCGGGAGCTTGCGATGAGATTGGGTTCCATCTTTTGGGCCATGGTCTGGGACTGTCCACAGGATCTAGGCCAGAGGGTCCAGGCAGAGGCATTTAAACCATGTCGAAGGTAGATGGAAGAAAAAAGAAGATAGCCAGAGATGTCCACCTAGGACACTGGTCTGGGCAGGAGAGAAGGCCATTCAATGGATGCCATTTTGTAGCCACTTAATACATGCCTGTGTTGGGGACATCAAAAGGACAGGTACATGGTATTGGTATTTTAGGTGAGGAGAAAGAGTGGACAAAGGTTAATATACTTTTTCCAGAGTCGCCAAGCTAGAAGGGAGGGCAGAATTCGAACCCACATCTGTATGATTCTGGAAATCTCTCCAAGAACCTATGGAACAAACCCTTTTGCATGGTGGAATTGGAGATGAAGCCATAACATCTCTTCTGAAGCTGAGGATGAGGTTCCGGAAAGCCTGGAGAGGAGTGTTGACAGTGGAGACCAGCTGTCAGTGTCCTTTTTAGCTCTGTGGTTCTATATCTACAGTGGAATTAACGAGTCCTTGACCATGAGCAAAATCACCTTATTTATGAATTGTATGAATCTGTGGATGCTGTGCTGATCCTTCTTTATGGGTTAGTTTAAGAGAAAAGAGTGGACTAAGAGAGTAGTGTTTAGACACTCGAGCCCAGTGTGTGTGCGTGGACGCATGTGTAATTGTTTTAAGCACATGCTTATAACAAATAAGGACACAGTTCTCCATGCTGTAGACCACTACACGCCACGGTCTAAAGATTCATTTGTGGGGGCCGCTTGGACTGCCACAGGCTGGTGTTTGATTAATCAGAGGCTGCTGGAGACGGGGCGCTGGCCTGCTTGAGGACACTGGTGTGGAGGGAATGGTGACAGTCGGGAGAAGAGGCAGCTGTTTGATATGACTCTATATTGCCCTTAGCTAGCAACCTGGGCCAGTTCTCATGCTTGACATTTTTTAGTACAACTCCCACGGGATGAGAATCTTGCCCAGGGAATCTCCATAGGGTGAGAATCTTGCTCTGTGGTCAAGGAATTAAGTTCTGAAGTTATGCTTGCTAAAGATTTATAGGACTGTGATTTAGGGAAAACATCACTGTTTCATGATGTGAAATGCTAATGTGACAGCTCACAGCACACCTTGTTCGACCTCTCGCTGTGGGAACCGTGCAGGGAGGGGCGGTTCTGAGACTTCAGGAGCTGAGAAGAGGACCATGAGGGACTGCTGACTTGGGGTCATTACACAGATGTCGTGCAACAGAAGCTTCCCGAAGAGGTGGACTTGTCATCCCAGGGATAGTTCTGAGGTTCCAGAAAAGTGTGTTTAATAACAGAGGGTGGATATGGTGGGAAACATTCTGTTTGGCTGACAAATGGCTCTAGGTCCCGAGTCTTCAATGGAACTTCGTGTTCTGAGCCAAAAAGTATCAGAGCATTTGTGGTTTGTAAACATAGTTGATGTCACGTGTCCAAGAGCTTGGGTACAGGCAGCTTCTCTGGGTACTGTCCCTCCACCTTCATGCCCACTGGTTTTCCATCTTGCTCTTCTTTTGGAGAATGACCAACACTGGGAAAACTTTCCTTCGGCTATCTGGTTTAATTGCTTTAACACTGGAAAAACACCAGAGGAATGGAAATTTCTATCAGATGTGTTTAGCTGAAGAAGTGTGTGCAGAGTCTGTAGGGATTGTTGAAGGGTGTGCATGGACTGGGTGTTGGAGGGGGCAGTGACCTTGGGGGCTTGGAGAAACCTCCACCCCTACAGTTCTTAGGTAAGTGTGAGCTATAAGATCATTTTTTTAAAAAAGATTTATTTATTTATTTATTTGTTAGAGAGAGAGAGAGAGAGCGAGCGAGCGAGCACAGGCAGACAGAGAGGCAGGCAGAGGCAGAGGGAGAAGCAGGCTCTCTGCCGAGCAAGGAGCCCCATGTGGGACTCGATCCCAGGACTCTGGGACCATGACCTGAGCCGAAGGCAGCCGCTTAACCAACTGAGCCACCCAGGTGTCCCTATAAGATTATTTTAAAGTGTTAAGTAAAATGTAAGCACTTTAAATGATGAGGTAATTGATGCTGATAGATCATATAAATTGTATAATAATTAGTAATTATAAATAAGGTAAGGTATCTAAAGTTATTTTGGAGTCAGAGGCTTCATGGGTATGTGTGTGGCAGCAAGCTCTCTGGGTAATGGGTCCATTTTAGCCTAAAACTGCCTCGGGCTCATTTCTGGGTTTTCCATTCTATTCTGTTGATCCATGGGTGTACTTTTGTGTCCGTATATACTGTTTGGACTGCCACAACTTTGTAATAGAACTTGAAGTCTGGAACTGTGATGCCTCCAACTTGGCTTTTTGTTTTCACCGTTGCTCAGCCTATTCAGGGCCTTTCTTGGTTCCAACCACATTTTCGGATGGTTTGTTCTAGTTCTGTGAAAAATGCTGTCGGTATTTTGATAGGGATGGCACTCAATGTGTAGATGGCTTTGGGTAGGATGGATATTTTAAGAATGTTTGTTCTTCCCGTCCCTGAGCATGGAATGTTTTTCCAATTCTTTGTCTTCTCTTCAATTTCTTTCATCAGTGTTTTCCTGTTTTCAGAGCACAGGTCTTTCAACTTTTTGGTTAAGTTTATTCCTAAGTACTTTATTATTTTTCATGTAATTGCTTAATGGGATTTTTTTTCTTAATTACTCTTTCTACTGCTGCATTATTAGTGTATAGAAATATAACAGATTTCTGTACGTTGATTTCGTATCCTGAGACTTTACTGATTTTGTTTATTAGTTCTAGTAGTCTTTTCATGGATTCTTTTGGGTTCTCTATGTATATTATCATGTCATCTGTAAATAGTGAAAGTTTTGCTTCTTGTTTACCAACTTGGATGCCTTTTTTTTCTTTTTGTCATCTAAGTGCTTTAGCCAGGACTTCCAGTATTATGTTGAATAAAAATGGTGAGAGTGATGCGACGGGGGTGGGGGTTAAGGGGGTAGGAAAAGAAAAAATGAAACAAGATGGGATCGGGAGGGAGACAAACCAAAAGAGACTCTTAATGTCATAAAACAAACTGAGGGGGATGGGGCGGAGAGGGGTTGGGAGAGGGTGGTGGGGTTACATTATATGTTTAAATAAAAATAAAATAAAATAAAAATTAAAAAAAAATTAAAAAATGGTGAGAGTGGACATCCTTATCTTTTTCCTGACCTTAGGTGTAAGCTCTCAGTTTTTTCCCCATTGAGGTTGATGTTTGGGGTGGGGTTTTCATATAACGCCTCTATTATGTTCAGTTATGTTCTCTCTAAACCTACTTTGTTGAGGGATTTTTTTTTTTAAAGATTTCATTTAGTTTTTGGCAGAGAAAGAGACAGAGAGAGAACACAAGCAGGGAAAGTGAGAGAGGGACAAGCAGGCTTCGCCCGAGTAGGGGGCCTGATGTGGGGCTTGATCCCAGGTTCCTGGGATCATGGCCTGAACCAAAGGCAGACGCTTAATCGACTGAGCCACCCAGGCGCCCTTTGTTAAGGGATTTTGTCATGAATGGATGTTGTGCTTTGACAAATGGTTTTTCTGCATCTATTGACATGATCATATGGTTTTTATCCTTTCCCTTGTTGATACGATATATCACATCAATCGATTGGCAAATACTGAACTACCCTTATAGTGCAGGAAGAAATCTCACTTGATCATGGCGAATGGATAAAGAAGATGTAGTGTACCTGTACATACAGTGGAATATTATTCAGCCATAAAAACAGTGAAATCTTGCCATGCAACCACATGGTTGGAGCTGGAGGATGTAATGCTGGGCAAAATCCGTGAGTCAGGGAAAGACAAACACCATATGATTTCACTCATATGTGGAATTTAAGAAACAAAACAAATAAACAATGGAAAAAAAATGAGAGAGAGACAAACTGAGAAGCAGACTCTTTTTTTTTTAAAGAATTTTTTATTTGAGAGGGAGAAAGAGAGAGAGAGTGCACACAAGTTGGGGGGAGGGGCAGAGGGAGAAAAGAGAATCCTCCAGCAGACTCCCTGCTGAGCACAGAGCCCCATGGATCCCAGGATCTTGAGATGACTTTAGCTGAAACCAAGAGTTGGACATTTAACCAACTGAGATCCCCAGGCACCCCTAGACTCTTAACTATAGAGAACAAACTGATGGTTACTGGAGGGGAGGTGGGTGGGGGGATGGATGACATGGATTGGGGGGGATGCAAGGAGCAGTGGGTGATGCATGCAAGTGTTGAATCACTGCATTGTATACCTGAAACTAATAGAAGTCTCTTAACTACACTGGAATTAACATAAAAACTTAAGGGGCGCCTGGGTGGCTCAGTGGGTTAAAGCCTCTGCCTTTGGCTCAGGTCATGATCTCAGGGTCCTGGGATCGAGCCCCTCATCAGACTCTCTGCTCAGGGGGAGACTGCTTCCCCCCACCCCCCCGCCTGCCTCTCTGCCTCCTTGTGATCTCTGTCAAATAAATAAATATTAAAAAAGAATAAAAACTTAATAACAGATTTGCTTTGGGCTCCAAATCCAATGTCAGTTTCACGTTGGTTTTTCTGTAGCTCCTCTCCTCTTTCCCTAGACCAGTAGCTCAGCCACCCCTGGTCCTGTCTATGTCAGCAAATGGGAACTTGGCCAGTGAGAAGCTGGGTATATGAAGAGCCCTCTCCTTACTGGCTCCCCAGCCACTACTGTCACCTGATGCCACCCCCGAGGCCACTGTTCCCCAAACCGGAAAGATCCACCAAAGCGCCCCCAAAGATCCACCAAAGCACCCTCGCCCCGGCATGTGCCTTACTCCTACTGTGTTTCTTACCTTTTGCTTCTATTGCTGGAGCTATCATCCCAAGAACCTGGTAGCTTGAGTTGGAGTTTGGAAGTGACTTCTTCTAACAGCTTGATATATAATTCACATAAAATAAATTTCACCCTTTTAAGGTTTACTGCACTTTTTATATGTTCTTAGCCGCTGTTTAATTTTGGAATATTTTCATCACCCCAGAAGGAAAACCTGTAGCTATCAGTGAAAAGTCCCCTTACCCACCTCCCCTAACCCCTGGCAATCACTCATCTATATTCCGTCTCTGTGGATTTGCCTCTGTCTGACATTTCATACAAATGGCATCCAACAGTATGTGGCCTTTTGTGATTTCCCCCTAGCGCAGTGTTTTCAGGGGTCATCCATGGTGAGGCATATGTCCGCACTTTGTTCCTCCTTTGAGCCGAGTGATGTTACGCTGTAGAATAAATCACATTTCTCTATCCATTCACTGTTCATTAGTTCATGGGCATTTGGATAATTTCTACTTTGTTGGACCATTCATGTACAAGTTTTTGGGTGGACATGTATTTTTATTTTTCTTCGGTATATACCTAGGGGTGAAATTGCTACATCACTGGAATTTTTACAGAGACGAATACGTAAGTAGCAGCTCACATTTGAGGTGTAACACTCACTTTACAGAGCTTAAAAAATGGGGTGTTTTCTCCATTGGTGTTGGCAAACTGTGGTTGCAGAATTGTCAGCAACCTAACGTACGGGGGACATCAGATTGCACAGTGGTTTTTGAGTCAAACCCAAGTGAATTTAAGTTCTGGCATTGCTTTCTAGACTGACGGTAACCTTGGGCTAGAAGGTTGAGTTCTTTGAATCATAGTTTCTTGTCTGGATTAAACCCAGGTCTGTGATTCTCAAGCTGTCATGTTTTTTTTTTCAGAAGGTTTTCATGTCATTGCATGCAGAAAATGATAAACATTTTTGTGGATAAAATTGGTAAACGGGGGAGACTTTTCACCTAGAGGCTAAGGGGTTGGTTCACGGCATACCTGAGCTGGACTTCTTCAGTATTCCAGCCATGCTGAATTCTCGACTGTGACTCATCTGTTAGGAAATTGTTTTTTTAATATGTCTGCATTAAACTTAAAAAAAAAGTTCTTTTAAGTGTTTTTTATTGAGAGAGAATGAGGGAGAGTACAGGCAGGAGGAGGGGCAGAGGGAGAGGGAGAAGCAGACTCCCCGATGAGCAGGGAGCCCAATTTGGGGCTCTGTCCCAGGACCCTGGGATCATGACCTGAGCCAAAGGCAGAATTACTTAACTGCCTGAACCACTCAGGGGCCCCGATGTCTCTGCACTCTTGCGTCTTCCTGAAACCACCTGTTCTAATCTGTGCGAATCACCATTAACCACTAGAGAAAGACAGTGAGCTACAAAATAAGCTTTTGAAGGGTTATGAGCTCATTGTGTTCATTGTCTTCATGATGGCGTGCAGAGGAAACGTACAAAATTAATGAAGACTCTGGCGAGGGTGCTTTTGAACACTTTAGCTCTGAGTTCCACTTAGAAAGTCGAGGTTGACCCCCTGCCAGCCCCTGTCATTTGATCTGGCATTTGATGCCACACCATTGTCATTTTTTTTTTCTTTCTAGGCTTCAGAACATCATATTGTTTTTCTGGATTTTTATTCTGTGCTTGCTTTAGTCAGTAGGTCTTCGGTCAGTGTGGACTTTAGGTAAAACGTCGAATTTAAATTCTGGATTCCTGCCGTGTGTAAAATCCTTGGCTGTGTGGGATTCCTCTAGAGAAGGTGGGTACAGCAGCTTGTTCTGTTTGATTTTTCTCCGGGGATTATAGCTCTGATCGGCTGTCCCCTTAGAACAGGACCACCGATAACGCTGCAGGTGTACCTGAGCATCATGGCCTTCTAGCCCTGATCAGATCAAAGAATTCTGGTCCTTTTAAAAAGAACTGAAGGTTGTCTTTGACACCATCTCCCCTGTCCTTGCTGGCGCTTTCAGGCATGACCACGTATACGAAATGTGTCCAGGCTGGATTCAGAAGGTAGAGCTTCTTCTGTCCTGGGGGATGGAAAGGAATCAGCGAGGGGACTTAAATCCGTTCATCTTGATTCTTCCCTGTAGCATTTTCTTAGCAAATCATACATGTAATTTTTTTCCTCTTGATAATATCCGCAGATTCCCATTTACGGGAAACTTGCAAAAACTATCCCCCCGAAGTGTGGAACAGTGACGCACACCCCCATACCCCAGAACATGCTAACGATCGGTTGCGTTTTCCTCCAGATGTTAATTGGAACAGTGAAGATCCACGTTGTGCTGTGTAACAATTATTGCACGCTTGGAGTGGACCTGGCCTTGTTCTAATAAGTGTACCACATTGGTGAGAACTGTAAATTTTCACAAACGGTGTGAAAAACACACAGAGGTTGTCCCCGCCCGAAGATGGAAATAGAGGGCCCACAACCACCCAGAGGCAGAGTTGGGATTTGCCTCTAATTTGCAGTCAGACGTGGAGGCCAGGCTTCCGGGGTTCACTGTGAGAATGTGTGTGCGTGCAAGCACGTGGGCGTACATTGCGGTGTGTGTGTGTTTATATGTGCCACATACAGTTTATTTTCTGCCAGGACACTTGTTACTATTACTTCTCATGGCCTTATCATTTCTTTTAAAAATAATCTCCTATCTTCTGATGTAGTTAAAAATAAACTCCTGATGGAGTTAATTGTAAAAAAACATTTTCTTCTCTCCAACTAGAAGCTTCCAAATCATGTTTGTAACGCGTAATGCTCAGACTTAGGATGCTCATATTTCCCTGTAAGTCTTTGCTGATGTAGAAGATGAGCACCTTTGGAGAATGTTCAGCGGAGTGTGTGACTACGTTTAAGGCCCTTCGGGTTTTTCCGGGTCTGTATGGGTGTGTGCTGGTGTGTCAGATCAGGAAAGCGTGTTTAGTTAAACAGCGATAACCGCCAACTGCCTTATGGTGGTGTTTTAGAATTGGCCATCAGAGCAGTCCTGGATTCGGGCAGGTAGAGACAAACTCTTTTTTGGACTTTTCAGGCAAAGCAGCTTTGTTCCACGACTTGGAACTGATCTGAGTTCACTGTGATCTGAGATGAGTTACTGATCGCGGGAGATCTGTCTGTGCTTCTCTGTGAGGAGGTGTCCGCAACCACCGAGTTCTGTGCCTGGAACCTCCGATTTTTCCAGAATGAGTGTTTATGCATTAAAGCCCAGCCCCATCCCCTCCAGGCTCATCTCCGTGGTTGGGGTTGTAACCAGAGAGAACTGTAGGAATTTTCCAGAACAGTGAGCTTATGCGTAGTATCCGCTTCTCACATGTGACGTTAGACAGAGTGCATCACTCTACACTCAACCAGAAACACTATCTAGAGCTTCTGAACAAAACACAAGCGTGTGTTCGCTTTCCTGTAATGAATTCCCAGGGATGTGTTATTGACCAAGCTACAGTGGCAGGTTAGAGCACT
Source organism: Taxidea taxus jeffersonii (assembly GCA_003697995.1). Lineage (NCBI taxonomy): Eukaryota > Metazoa > Chordata > Mammalia > Carnivora > Mustelidae > Taxidea > Taxidea taxus. Next base: position 11,307 of record RCUC01111186.1, read on the forward strand.
GAAACCCAGGACGGCTGCATCGGGATCGGAGAAAGTTTCTCAATGCCTGGGTGCCCGAGCCCTTGTCTTCAGTGTAAGCAGAGAGCTTTGCATCATATGGTTTACCAGTCAAGGCTGATAAAGCCAATTTCCTTTGGCAAGAGTCAAGTTTTCCCCCAGGGAAAAGGAATCTAGAACGCAAAGGAATGGGAGGTCCCAGTTACCGAAGTGTCTGTCCCTGACTCCCAGTTCAGGCCTGCGTGCCTAATTCTTCCTCCCTGGACTGGAAATGAGAGCAGGAACTTCCTGTGGTTGTGGAGAGCACGTAGGGGAAGTTGGCCCCTGCTCTCTCAGCATCTGTGGCTTCACACCTGCAGCCGCTCCCTCCACCATGTCCTCCCCCTACACCCCGCGGGTCAGCCTGAACTGAATCTAAGTACTTATATTAGGGCTTCTGTCTCATGAGTTAATCCATAAAGCTAAGCTCACCTCACTCATTTATTTTAAACCCGAATATTTTTGCTCACTTTGAATTATCTAAATAAAAATAAGTGCTTGTTAAAAATTTGAGTTCCTGGAAGCAGGTGAAATACCTCTACTTCTAGGAGCAATGCAGGGTTCTTTGAATCTGCAAACATATCAACAAAAATAATTTGGCTTATTTTAGTCGAAAGTTCATCCTTTCTCTCTTATTTATCTTTACATATAGAAATACATGTGCACACTTAATTATTTTTTTCAGCCAACATCATTATTTTTTAAAAAATTGAAGTATGGTGAACATAGGACAAGCTGTTAGTTGGAGGCATACTTCAGCAGTGATTTTGGATTTTTATACATGATGCAGCGATCCCCATGATAAGGCTGGTCACTCTTTGTCTCCATACAAAGTTATTTTTTAAGAAGTATTTTATTTAAATTCATTTAATTAACATGGGGTGTATTATTAGTTTCAGAGGTAGAATTTAGTGATTCATCAGTTGCATAGAACACCAAGGGCTCATTACATCACATGCCCTCCTGAATGCCCATCCCCCAGTTACCCCATCCCCCCACCTTCCTCCCCTCCAGCAACCCTCATTTTGTTTCCTATGATTAAGAGTCTCTAAGGGTCTGTTTCCCTCTCTGATTTCATCTTGTTTTGTTTTTTTTTCCTCTCTTCCCCTATGATCCTCTGTTTTGTTTCTTAAATTACACGTTATCAGTGAGATCATACGATAATTGTCTTTCTCTAATTGACATACTTCACTTAGCGTAATACCATCTTGTTCCATCCATGTCATTGCAAATGGCAAGAATTCATTTTTTTGGTGGCTGAGTAATATTCCTCTGTGTGTGTGTGTGTGTGTGTGTGTGTACACACCACATCCTCTTTCTTCATTCATCTGTCCATGGACATCTGGGCTCTTTCCATAGTTTGGCTATTGTGGACATTGCTGCTCTAAACATTGGGGTGCACGCACCCCTTCCGATCACTATGTTTGTATCCTTTGGGTAAACCCCTCGTAGTGCAACTTCTGGGTTGTGGTATGGTAGCTCTATTTTTGACATTTTGAGGAACCTCCAAAGTTTTTTTTTTTTTTTTAAGATTTTATTTATTTGAGAGAGAGCATGAGTGAGGGAAGGGGCAGAGAGAGAGGGACAAGTAGACTCCCCACTGAGTGCAGAGCCTGATGCAGGGCTTGATCCCAGGACCCTGAGATCATGACCTGAGCAGAAGTCAGATGCTTAACCGACTGAGCCGCCCATGTGCCCCCTCACCATACAAAGTCATGACAGTGCTCCTGACTGCATTCCCTGTGCTGTACATGCCAGCCCCATGACTTATTTATCTTATAACTGGAAATCTGTATCTCTTAATCTCCTTTACCTGTTTTACCCTCCCCTACCCCCTCCCCACTCTGGTAACCACTAGCCAGTTTGCTGTATCCATGAGTCTGTTTCTGTTTTGCTTTGTTTATTCATTTGTTTTGTTTTTAAGATTCCACATACAAGTGAAATCATATGTTACTTGTCTTTCTCCATCTGACTATTTCACTGGGCATAACACCCTCTAGGTCCATCTGTGTTGTGGCAAATGGCAAGATCTTGTTCATCATATGGCTGGACGGTATTCTCTCTCTGTGTCAGATATTCCTTCTCCACTCTTTACCTGCGGACACTTTAGCCGCTCCCAGAGCTCAGCTGCTGTCAGGCAGGCTGCGACGGACGTAGGGGCGCACGTTTTTATGCCAGCGTGTCGAGTTTCAGTACATCGGGTTTACAAGCCATGTCATAGTTAATAGTATGGATGGACCATAATTTAGCTAATCTCATTACAAGTGACTTTGGTCTTTGCATTTCAAACAGGTAAATGCATTTGCTACCTTACCCCCCTTCTCAATAAATTCTACCCTGAGACATGGTTCCATTTCTCTGTGAAAAGTGTAATTTTTTTTTTAAGATTTTATTTATTCATTTGACAGACAGAGATCACAAGTAGGCAGAGAGGCGGGCAGAGAGAGAGGAGGAAGCAGGCTCCCTGGTGAGCAGAGAGCCCGATTTGGGGCTCCATCCCACCCTGGGATCATGACCTGAGCCGAAGGCAGAGGCTTAACCTACTGAGTCACCCAGGTGCCCCAAAAGTGTGATCTTTTTATTTCTAGGACATTCACATGATTCCTCTGCTTCCAGAACTCATCTGATGCCCAGCCTCCTTCTGTATCAGCCTGCCGCTTCTTCCCAGGGCTTGTTGTTGGTGCCTTTGCTCAACGAATGTTTGATACGCTCTAGGTGCAGAGAACTGTGATGTCTTTGAGGGGCCATACTGATGGGGCAGGGTGCATAGGCTCTGTCCTTGTGTACAGGGGTGCCATGTCACAAGGCAGAAAGAAGCCAGACTCTGTGGCTGAGTGGATATTGCATGGATAAGGCTTGGGTGACCTGCCTTTGCTTCCTCAATGGGGAAATGGTCATTCAAAGAGTAGCACTGGGGTTTGATCCGGAACTTGGAGTGACTTGAGGTTCTCGTACTAGACCAGGAGGGATACGTTTGAGGCAGAAACGTGGATGTGGGAAGTGTGGGGTGTGAGCAGAGTTAGTAACTGTCCGACTTTGATCTGGGAGGCTCGATAGGGGAGGTCAACGAGGAGCAGACCCACCTGCCTTTTCAGCATCCATTCATTTTCTCAGTAGCCCTGCTGTGAGGTTTCTGTGGGCATTTCCTGGCTTTCCCATATAGCTGCAGGAAATTCCAAATATTAATTTGCTTTTATAAATTTGCAGTAAATATGGATTTACTCTATTCTATATTATCCTTGACTTTTTTTTCTCCTGGCATTCTGCATCTAATACTCATTTATGCTGTGTGTGGCTGGTGTCCGTTCGTGTTCCTTGTGACCTAATATACCATGCAAATCTGCATTCTGTCAGTGGACACCTATGTTGCTTTCAGGGTTTTGCTAGTGTGAACAGCGCTGATGTGTCTCCTGGGCAGGTGCGGAGTCTTGCTGCGGCTGGGGCAGCCCGCCCTTACATTGCTTCTGAAATACTGTCCTGCTTTTGTCATCCTCCGATCGAGAGGAAGGCTTTCATTTGATTTTTAGAGATTTTTATTTCTATAAGTTTCAAACACATTTTTCTTTTTGTAAATCATTCTCTTTTCTATTTATTAAAACCTTTTTGGTGCTAAGTAATTGCTAGGGACAACTCCACATCATATCAAATGAACTCTTTTCATCTTGAGCCGTGGTTTCCAACTCCTTGTTACAGATGGTGGAACCCGAGGCACGAGGCTCGTGTTGGAGCTGGTGGGGCTCCAGGCGCTCTGGGCCCCACGTTTGTGCTAGTTGCCCCCTCTGCCCCCACCACAGTGCTCCCCTCCTGCACCTGTTGGGGGGTGGGGCAGGTCCCTGGAATATTCTAGGCAGTTCTTCACCTTTTGCAAGACAGAAGCAGGAGTCAGACCTCCTGTAGCTGTGTTAGACCCCCTTCACTGCTGGGGACGACTTGCCAAATTGACGCAACCTGATGTTCCTTTTTCTGGACTTACACTTAGGAATTGTTCCTTTTGTGCTTACGCGAAGGTACCCACCATCTCCTGGCTTTTCATATTTTGAAATACGGGATTTAAAACACTTAGGGAGCATGTTCCAACCATGGAGGCCTTTCTCGTGATGTCCTGCAGGACCTTTCCACACCTCCGGCTAACGAACTGAATAAAATCTCCTATGTTCACAGCATCGCACTATGTGCGAATCATTCGAGGCTTTTGTGGTAGTGAAGCCAGGGTCTTTATTGACTTTTCTCTTGGGAAATCTCACCTAATACGCTGATTTCCTGCCAGTGCACTTGTCGTTTTCCATCAAAATTCTCCTGAAACTTGCCATAAGCCGTACTCAATGGCGGTGGCAGAAAGTGTGTGGGTCGGCACAAGGATGTTTTCCATCACTTGGACAAAGACTATTGGTTTCTAGCCCCTCGGACCTAGTCCTCAGTCAGTAGTATTTATTATATGTCCTACTTTCTTCTGGGCCCCGGGGAATAGCAAATGAACAGAACTAAGACTCAGTTCAAGGCTTCCATCTGAGCAGGTTAAACAGGCCATAAACAAATCTGTCAGTAGAGTGATTTCAAGTAGTTTTAAGTGACATGAAGAGAAAAATCACAGAATGTACTGGAGAGTAAGACACATGCTCTAGCTGGCCTGGCTGGGGATGCCTTTGAGTAGGTGACATCTGAGTGAAAAGAGAAAGGAGGCAGTTTGGAAGGACCGTGAGAAAAGACTTTGGGACCCCTGTGCCCACAGGTCTGTCTGAAAGGGGAAGACTTTGGTGAGTAAAAGGACCAGAGAGGAGGTCCCAGCGTGTATGTGCGCGTGTGTGTGCGCGCGTGTGCGTGTGTGTGTGTGTGCGCGCGCGCGCCCATTTTGTGGTCCGGGCATGAGACCCGGGGGTGCTGGCGAAGGTGCAGAAGTGGGTGCGACCGACCCCAAAGCAGTTCTTAGTTGGGGTCAAGGGTTTGCATTTGTGAGACGTTGTGAAGGGAGGTTATTTCAAAGGCTTTAAACAGGGGAAACACTTAATCTGATTAACTCTTCTCCTCCTCCTTTTAATATGGTCTTATTGCACCTACCGACATTCCTTTAAAAATACACCGATATTTTATTAGCGTTGTTTTTTCCAGCTTTATTGAGGTGTAATGGCAAACATTGTCTATTTTTACGACGTACAGTGTGGCGTTTTGATATATGTATACATTGTGAAGTGAAGTGATTGTCACAGTCAAGCCAAGTAACCCTTCCATCACCATACATAGTTACGCGCGTGTGTGTGGGGGGGTGAGGACGTTAAGATCTACTCTTCTAGCAAATTCTGATTTACAGTACAGCATTATTAACCCTAGTCACCGTGCTCTACCTGCGATCTGCAGAGCTGACTCATCCTTCCCAGCTGAAACTTTGTCCCCCCGACCAACATCTCCCTGTTCCTCCCACCACCCCGGCCCCTGGCAGCTACCGTTTTCCTCTCTGCTTCTCTGAGGTAGACTTTTTCAGACTCCTCGCAAAGATTACCCCGGTGACAATGTAGAGAATGGACTGTTGAGGGGGCGAGAGTGAAAAGCCCCAAGACTGATTAGTGGGGCTCCCACTGAGTCCAGGTCAGAGATGAAGTGGCAGCAGCTGTGGAGACGAGAGGAGAGGACTCCCATTGATCTCATTGGCACGGTTCACTGACGGCTGTCCGGTGTCCTGTGGGGAAATCAGGGAGAACAAAATGCTTCTAGCGGTGACAGGGAATTGAGGCAGGAAGCAGATTTGGGGAAGGGGAGAATCAGCGGTCAGTTTGGTCAGGGACAGCATCTGCAGAACAGTGGGGTGAACTGGGGCTTTTGGGACGCAGAAAAAATAAAATTAAATTTAAAAAAAAAAAGAAGAGAAAAAAAACAAAAACGAAGCCAGGGACTTATGTGGGAAAAGTTTTACTTTTTCCATCTACGTGCGAAGCCTCCTTGAGTCTCCATATCTGTGAAATAGGCAAGAATGCTAATGGTTGTTTTATAGGTTTATCTCAGCGAAATAAGAGATAATAGTCATATACTGTGCAGAAGCATAGAGCCCTCTCTGCAGTTTCTTACATTTTATTATTCTCTGGTGGAATCTTTGATTTTGGTATGATAGGTCTTGGTGTTTTTTAATTTTAGTGATGATATCTTATTCTTGTTTTTATTTTATTTTTTTATTTTTGTAAAAGAGGGAGAGAAAGAGAGCAAGTGAGCAAGAGTAAGCAAGGGAGGAGGGGCAGAGAGAATCCTAAGAAGGCTCCACACCCAGCACGGAGTCTGATGTGGGGCTCAGTCTCATGACCCAGAGATCATGACCTGAACCAAAGTCAAGAGTGGGATGCTTCACTGGCTGAGCCACCCGGGTGCCCCACTTATTCTTGTGTTTAATAAACTGATCCCCAAATTACAAATACAGTAGGACCCCCTTGTCTCCCCTTTATTTCCTGGGGATTTGTTCAGAGACCCTCAGCAGGTGTCTGAAACCACAAATAGTACCAAACTCTCTATATCCTATGTTTTTTTATGATACACATCGCTGGCAGAGTTCAGTTTATCAATCATGCATAGTAAGAGATTGACAACAGCTAATAATAAGAGCAATTACAAGAACAAACTGTAATCAAAGTTAGGTACCTAATCGTCCCGTACTCCTCCTTCTTCTCGTGCTGGTGTGAGGTAATGGAATGCCTGTGTGATGAAAGGATATGCAGTGAGTGACGCAGGCACTGATGTCCTGTGACGCTACTCCTGACCTTTGGACCCCACGTCAGAAGTAGGCTCGGCTGCCACTGGGCTGTGGGTGACTAAGGGTGGCGGAGACTGTGGATAGCAGAGCCGTGGACACATAAGGGGGGATGATGGTAGTTCTCCTCAGGCCTCCTGTTTCATTTATTTCTTTATTTATATTTTATTCATTCATTTATTTATTATTTATATTTTATTCATTTATTTATTTTTAAAATATTTTATTTATTTATTTGACAGAGAGAGAGATCACAAGTAGGCAGAGAGGCAGGAAGAGAGAGAGAGGAGGAAGCAGGCTCCCCCTGAGCAGAGAGCCCAACTCGGGGCTCGATCCCAGGACCCCGAGATCATGACCTGAGCCGAAGGCAGAAGCTTAACCCACTGAGCCACCCAGCGCTCCTTATTTTTTTTTTTAAGACTGAAGATTGTAACAGATTTGAATAAATTCAGATGTATCAACTGTGACATATCCGATCCATTGTGAATAGATATTATTGGATATCGGACACAAAGCTCGTTCCCAACTGAAATCTGAAAACAATAAATCAGGAGCCTTTCATTAAATAATGCTGTTTTTTTCCCCAAGTGTACCAGTAGTCCATTTTCCATAAATAGATCTGATAATATTTCAAGATATTTGTGTTTTCACCCTAGGATAATGAACCTGATTTCCTGATTCCTATAAATGATAATATCCTTCTTTTTCTGTCCTCTGGCTTTTCAAGTGGTTCCAAGCCGTTACGGTGTCCCAGAATAGCTTAGGCGAGCCCCTGAGTGTTCACACACTTCGGTTATGTCTTCCATGTGCTTTCGTGTTTCGAGGCCCAGGAGACTTCCTCTTCTCAGCAGCTCTGCCTCTAATAATCCCTTCATCCCTTTGACCATTAATTGGAAAATTATGACATTTAGAAAGGACATTTTTCAAAACCATGGGAATCTTTGTATTTGGACCAGATGTTCAGAGAATTTTAATGGAGGACTATAACATCTGCCACAACGAAGAGCAGAGTCACAGACGACACGAGGACGTGGACGGCGTATCGATGGGAGCCTAAGCTTTGTGAGGAAGGTAGACAGGCGTGTGTGGGTTTGCATTATTTCCTCCCCAGCGATTCGTCTCCCCGGTGCCGGTCGTGCATCTGTCCCATGCCCCGTGGTGTCCGGAGGGTGAGGCTCTCCACAGCCGCTTGGTGATCAAGGCTAGAGCAGAGATGGGTGTTGCTGTCCGTGGGGCCCGGTGAGCCACGGGAAGTCCGATGAAGCTCAGCGATTTGGCTGAGTGGCAGGGAGACCCGTCAAGAAGCGTCTGACCTCGTGCAGGCCAGAAGGAGAGGCCTGGTGCCTGGGGTGGGCAGAGGCCGCCTGTGCATGCGGGTGGGGAGAGCCGTGGGGCGTAGCGACAACATGGGCTGGGAAGATGAAGGTGGGAGGAGGTGAAGGTGAGTCCTCAGACCCCGGGCCTGTATCTGAGTAAACGGTGTAGCCCACTATGAGAGGAAATAGGCACAAAGGAGACAGTCGGTGAAGGCAGGTGATGGGGTCACCTGTCGATGACGAACCTCTGCCTTTTTGTGCGATGACGTATGTTCTGATGTATGTGTCTCGGTTGTGGGCAGGGGTCTCGAAGAGAGTTCTAGGTTTGGAGGTCACCGGGTGTTAAAAGTATGTAAAGTTGCGTGAGTTTGAAGACACAGGCCACTGAGCGTGTGAAGTTTGAGAAGAAATGAATGTTTAGGAGGGCTTGGGGTGTACCTTCCTTTGAAGGGAAGACTGAGAAGTGAGAGTTCTGGATGTACAAGCACATAGGAAAGTTGGGGTGTTAGGAACCCAGGGAGAGGGGGGGTTGGGAGATATCCAAGGGGATAGTCAGCGAGCACAAATGCCATGGAGATAGCCAGCCACGGGAGCTCGCTGCTTGGCAGTGATGAGGTGATGGGCGACGCTGGTCGGTCACGAAAACACAAGGGTGCATCCTTCTCTCCTGCTGCCATTGTGTGCTGTTGCGTGTCGGCCTAGGTGATGCACCTTCTGGTGACGAGGAAACAAATGGCACTCCAGGTCCTGCTCGGCTGAACTAAACACCAATGGGAAGGGCGCCTGGGGGCCTCAGTCCTTAAGTGTCTCCCTTAGGGGTCCTGGAATAGAATCCTGCCTCGGGCTCCCTGCTCGGTGGGGAGTCTGCTACTCCCTTGCACTCTGTGTCTACTCTACCCCTGTTGGTGCTTCCTCTCTCTGTCAAATAAATAAATAAAATCTTAAAAAAAAACAAAAATAAAAACCAGTGGGAGCTCTGAATAGTAATTTATCCACCACGAGTCACTTATCATTTGATTTCTGATTGTATCCATATGAATTTCCTGCTTTGGGAGGAATGTATCTGGATAAATCTTCTAGAAATTGTTGTTATAGTTGTGTTGCCTTGAAGGCCCATTATTTTTCTTTTCTTTTCCTTTCCTTTTCCTCCCTCCCTCTTTCTTTCTTCCTTCTTTCCCTTCCCTCCCTTCCTTTCCTTCTTTGCCTTCCTTACTCCCCACTTCCTCCCTTTTTCCTCCCTTCCTTTCCTCCTCTCCTCTCCTCTTCTCTCCTCCCCTCCCCTCCCCTCCGCTCCCCTCCCCTCCCCCCCCCCCCCCTCCTTCCTTTCTTCCTCCTCTCCTTCCTGCCATCTGTCCATCCTTCCTTCCTTCCTTTCGGGTCTCTGGTTGCTTCAACTAGCACAGAAATGGATTGAGTGAACTTTCACTTCGTTTTAAAACCTGCTGACAGATAAAATTAATACTGCCTTTGTGTAAATAATAATTTTATCTAATGGACTTCATTTATTTTTATGGTTCCTCCAGGCGATTTGGAGCTAAACAAGGGGAAAAAGGCAAAACGGTAATAACAGTTCCCTTTGTAGAGCGATATAAACCAAGGTCACTGGAGCCGAACCATTATTGAAATGTACAAAATCATTTAATGTTTGGTTTTTCCCAATTTATATCATGAGGTCATTTTATATAGTCATAAAATTCCATCTTATCTCAGTTCAGATGGGATAACAATCTGTGAGTAACAGAGCCAACTTCTTACCGAAGGTGGCAGCCACTGGTGCCCGTCTGTCATGTCAGTCCGTGTTTCTACGAATACGTTCCTAAAACTCTCCAATTCATTGATGTTGAATCTTTTTTGGCCGAAACTTGGATGTCAAGGTACATGGGTTAAAATAATATAAAAAGGATCGAGTTTTTACCAAAAAAATATATGTTAACGATCAAAGATGCACTGTTTGGGGAACACTCTGACTTTCCTCATAGACTCCACGCCATAACAGCAAAGCTTTAATTTCACTTTATTTCCCAAAGAATAAAATGTTCAGTTATTGGTTTTGAAAAAGGTTAGAAGAATCTATTTCCTTGAGCACTGTGCATTAACGTAAGCTTAGTGTTTTATTGATTCTTCATTTAATCCCATTTGCTGTCGAGTGCCTAGAATATCTGATACTGTCGTAAAGAAAGACCAGAGATTCATTCAAGATACGCCCCTTCCAGCCCCGAAGGCAGCCCGTGCTGTGGTCCTCCTGGATCATCCGCTGGTTCCTCTTTCCTGAACACTGTAACGGGAACCTGTTCAGAAGCAACAGCTTCTGTCTCCTTTCTCCCGTGTTTCCTGAGACTTTGCTTCGACTTCTGGCTGACAGTTACCAAAAGGCAGACGTTCGCTCGCTTGACTCTCTTGGCTGGATGGTGGCCTCTGCATCTCTGCCCCGCTGTGCGGGAGGGCTGTTCCCTGGGCACAGGTGACCCGGTCAGTGTGGCTGGCTAGAGGCCCCCACGCCCTCACCTGGTCCTGCCTTCATTCACCCGTAGGATCCTTGATCCCGCCTGAGCCTCCGACTTCGCAGCGACAAAGTGATCTCACCTCCCCCTCACCTCACATTCAGTGGGGTGGTGACTCACTTCCAGCGTTGTTCGCTCAGGGCAAGGGATGGGTGAATTCCAAATGCTAAGTCGGGTGGTGGCCCGCAATTCCGGATTCATGCAGACGGCGGCCGGCGCGTTGGAACGCATCCACTTGCGACCCTTAACGGTGTGTTCAGTCCGTAATGAAATGAGTCCAGCTCAGAAACGGCATCGTGGGAACCTCCGTGCCCCCCGTGATGGGGAGGCAGGTACCCTAACTGGTAGCCAGCCCGTGGTTCCCGCAAAGGAGCCGCTTTGTGGGCCAGAGGGGGCGGCCGCCGTGTGTACAGAAGGGGGACCCAGCCTGAACCTCGGGGGTGCGGGAAGACTCGGGGCCGGCCCGTGGCCCCAAGAGACGTACCGATGTGGATGCAGGTGTTAGTCTGCAGACCCCGGTTAGGCCAGAGAGGGTGATGGGAAGCCTTTGCCATGGGAGGAGTGGACGGAGACTTAGCGGATGGGCTGTTGGTGAAAGGGCATGCTACCTTCTTTGGAAAAGCCTCGAAGGAATCCTGAGGGTTTTGAATAGGGCAGGGCTGTTTACCTGGCAGGAGCTGATGATTGCGCAAGGGACCCGTATTTGGCTGGGCCGGGGGGTGACGGGGCTGGCTGCAGGGCCGCAGCCGATAGAGGAATGTTGCTTTCAGTTTGGGCTGGGACTTTAGTCTCTGGATGAGCCGTTCATCTGATGCCTTGGAATAGGGCCAGGAGGTAGAAAGATCGATGACACGTCAGCCTTGCAGGAGGAGCTGTCTGTCCATACCCTCCTACTTGACCTGCCTTTTGTGTTTCTGATGTTTCCATGGACTGACTTGTCACAGTGAGGAGGCCCCGTGTGCCTCAGCCCTTTGATACAAGGACGCCTGCTCCGAAGGCAGGCGGGCAGGCAGGTGGGCAGGCAGGTGTGGGGCCTGGCTACCTGAGTCCTCTTGGCCAGTTCAGAGGCTCTGTTCCCTGCCCGATCTGGCATCTTCTTTCCCATGACAGCCTTCAAGCCAGCAGGTAGGAGCTGGGCCGGAGGGTTTCTGTGGATTCTGAATTGCACCAGGGGGTCTGGCCATTTCCAAACACACAGTAGATCTGGAGTTCAGAAGAAACAGCCTCGCCTGCCCAGAAGTACATTAAGCTCATTGTAGGTCTCTTTTTTATTAATAACTAGTTAGACTTTGTTCCCTAAGCAAAACTTTTTGTGTAAGCTTTCATTCTTTGGATTTCTTTTTTTATCTGACAACATTTTTTTTTTTTTTTAACTAAAAGGAACAGTCATTTTTTTTGTTTGCCCAAGCCTATTCATTTGCAGCGTGGGTATGAATGGGAAATGTTATTTATTGCACAAACACATACAGAGTTTTGCTTATGTACATGGTGCTTATAGAGGGTTCCTCCCACATCAGGAAATGGAAAGGAAGGCTTCAGGGATTTTGAAGCAGATGCAGCAAAAATGTTTTATTTGTACCCAAGCCACCCTGTTGTGCTACATCTGCCTATTGGCAAAATCTCTTGTTTAGCATGAAATCACTTAATATATTTTGAATAATTCCAGAGGTGCTAGGATGAACCCAGAACGACTCTTATTGAAATTGATCCTTTGAAAGTTCCTCCCTAATGCATCTCCCCAGTGGAGCAAGTAGTTGTAATTAACAAGACTTCCATTTTTATTGGAATTTTGCTGAAATGAGTCCGTACGAAGTCAGTTGGGTGATTTATGTATTTTAAAAGAAATGTTCAAGTGATCATAGCTTGTCTGATTTCTAAGGAGGGGAGGGAAGATGATCCTTCGGAATCAGAAGTTCTCAACCGTGGGCGATTTGGCGGTCGAGGTGGTTTTGTTGGCATGCGAGGGGCGGGGGCCGATGCTGGTTTTGAGTGGGAGGAGACCAGGAGACCAGGGGTGCCGCTAGGTTCACAGCGTAGCTGCCAGAGCAAATAATTATCTGGCTCTAACTGTCAGTAGTGCTGAGATGGGCACTAAGATCCCTGGTATAAGTATGTGCCCGCAAGAGGTGAGGGCTTGGTTCCACTCGGGGGAGGCTGGAGTTGCCGAGTCCAGAGGGAGGGACCTTAGAGCCGAGGTCTAAGCTATGCTGATGGAAAGAAGATTGAAGGAATCAGCCCGCCCGGTGGCATCTGAGAAAAGCCCCCTCTCAGTGAAGACTGAATGCCCTTCCCTGGCACCTGACCGGGACGGCTGTTTAGAGGCTCTTTATTTTGAGAAAAAAGGTAACCTGTTACAGCCTGAAAATTACAGACTTCTAAAAACCACCTGTTCTCATGAAATGCGCTTTCCTTAGGTTAACGTGGGCAGTGTGTAATTTTGTCTCCTCACCATCGAACTCCGTGTCCTGTTTTAGCTGCTCTTCCACTGGACTGACAGTGCATGAACTGCTTCCGTAACTGTCCCTTTCTGGAAGTGACAGGGAAGGCACGTTCCAGGCACTTGCGTGATTTTTCTCTCCCTTTCCTTCCGGAGGCGGCGGTGTCAGGCTGGAGATGGGAGCGAGGGCTGCTGTCAGCATGGTGCAGGTCCATGGGCAGTAGGTCTGTCTGACTTGGTTCACAGTTAACGGAAAGGATTATGTGTTGGCTTGGGTCTGACACATGGAAAAAGTACGTGCAAGGGAAGAATTTGCTCTTAGCTGCTGGTTGACCTGAGTTGGGTCTTGGGGTTGGACTGCTGCCCGTGGCCCCAGTCTCCTTACTGTGATGAAGATTCTCTCCTGCCCCCTCCCACCTCACGCCCCGCTTGCACGTGCTCTCTTGCTCCCTCTCTAAAATAAATAAATCAATCCTTAAAAAATTAAAATAAAATGTGTAATGTCTGTGTTCCAGTCTCCCTGGATTTCTGGGTTGCCCTGTGCCTTTGGTGCTCCATCTCTGTTTTCCTTCTCTTTGTGGGGTCACTTGTGAAATTACAGTTTCCCAGTGGTGGGGGGTTTTCTTTAACCCTTTCCTTTGCTTCCATGCTTTCCCCTGCTGAGGCTAAGCCTCACCCAGAATGTGCACCTTCCAGACCTCAAGTGCTGTCTCCAAATTCCTGTTTTTCTGAGCACCCAACCTGGATTTTCAGCAGCCTGCTGCCTTCCCTTAAATATTCTTTCAGCATCTTCGACTGCACACTTGTGAAACCGAATGATCATGTTCTCATCTAAACACAGTTCTTCTGTGGATTATGATATTTAAATGAGGAGCAGTACTGCTCTTGTGGTCACTTATATTCTCTGTCTTGAGTCTGTCTGTGGCTCTTTGCTTTCTTTTCCCCCAAATGTAGCAGATTAGAACAACCACTGTCTTGTTAGATTTCATACTTTGGAGGGTAGGATTTGGGGCAGAGCTCAACTGGGTGATTCTTTTGCTTCTGTGATAATTGAAGTTTATTGGTGGCTTTTGGCTTTACTCACATATCAATCAGGTGCTTTGGTGGGGAAGGCTTGGAAGCTGGGCTCAGTGGGAAAGATCCCCGGGAGTCCCTCTATTTGGTCTCTGTAGCATGACTGTCTCGGGTTAGTTGGACTTCTGATCTGGTTTCTTAGCACCCCCCAGAGAATGTGTTCTAAGAGACAGGAGGTGGAAATTGCCACCTTAGGCTCTTAGGATCTGGGCTTGGAAACCAGTATGCCATCACTTCAGTGAACCTCGAATGAATAAAGCGGTTACAGAGCCAATCCAGATTCAAGAGAACCCGGGTCGAACCTGGGTTGAAGAAGCCGTGGCCAAATTCAATTTGCCAAATTCCCTTTACCCATCACACGGAGTGTTTGCCGCGCTTGCCTGAATTTTTATTCACCTGGTAACACCTGAAGTCAAAGCTTCATTTATTTCTCTTCTGAATAGTTGCTGTAGGTTCAAATTAACTTATCTACCTTTATGTTCTTCTCTGTCCAATTTCCCGCATACGGTATTCTGAGACCAACCCTTTACTTCTGCTGTAGTTACTATACCATGGTACTTGCTGAATAGAAATGGAGACCTCAGACCTTGGTGTAGAGCCCCTTCCGGATCTTAACCCAACCTCCTGTCTAAGCTGCTTCCCACTAATTCTCCTTTACGTCTCTTTTGTACTTGGGACTGTACTGTCTCAAGTATAGTACACCATTCCCCGAACTTATTACCGCCTCCTTCCTCAGGAGCTCGTTTTCATCCTCTTCCCTTGGCATGAAATGCACTTCTAGAACCTTCCATCAGTTGAAATCCTCTTTATCCTTCAGTATGGAACCCAAATGTGAGCTCCTCATGGGACCTACCATGGGTTCCTCTAAATGGCGGTGGCACTCTCCCAAGTCCTAAAATACTCCACCCCCTTTGCACACTTTACTAATGGCTTAGCTTATACTTACTTTTACAAGCCCATCTTATTTTAAAGCTTATTAATCTTCTAAATTATTCATAATCTTTAAAGCCTCCCAGCTCCCAGCTTAGCAATTTCATGTCACCCAGTAGGTGCTTAATATGGATTTTTTTTTTTTTTTGACTCATGCCTGATTTCTAGCCAGGAAATCTGTAGGCAGGTTGTCTATAAATTTTAAGGGAAAAATTCACCAAATATGGGCAGTTTTAATTTAAGAGTTGGGTAGCATAATATCAGGTTATTTTTTTTTTTATTTATTTGTTATAGAGAGAGAGAGAGCAAGTACAGGCAGACAGAGAGGTAGGCAGAGGCAGAGGCAGAAGCAGGCTCCCTGCTGAGCAAGGAGCCCGACGTGGGACTCGATCCCAGGACGCTGGGATCATGACCTGAGCCAAAGGCAGCCGCTTAACCAACTGAGCCACCCAGGCGTCCCATAATATCAGGTTATTGAGAGAAGACGGTGGTCGTGGCATTGTTAAACGGGAACTTTGGATGTCAAAAAGGGAAAGGCAGGGATCCTCAGGATTTCCACGCTAGCATGAAGGGGGCAAGGAAGATATTCCAAGGGAAAAGTCATTAGTGGTCACAAGTCTTAAGCTGCTTTATTTAGGAGCGATGACTCAGTATGCCTTAAACTTGAACATTTCTCCTTCTTTTATAATAAATGGGTTATTTCCTAAAATTATGGGCAGGAAGAGAGATCTGTACCAAGATCACACATTTGAAATGCCACCTAGAAAAAGGTAGGAATGTCCAAGCACCCAAAGGCTCTCCTTTTTTAGAAGATACTGATGAGGCCTAACTAAAAGACCGCCCACCAGAAGACCTGAACTCACGGTCATCTCACTGTTTTCTTTTGTGTGTTTTAGGCACTTGCCCCACATGAGAGGAAGGCGAGCTTCTGGTTAGACGACACGTGCCCGGAGTCCAAGGCCGTCTGCCCACCATGAAGGGGGCCTGTGTCATTACGTGGCTGCTCTCCATCGTGGGGTGGTGGAGACTCGCCCAGCCGGAAGCAGACGCATCTCAGTGCCAGAGAGCGGAGCACCCGGTCATTTCCTATAAAGGTGAGGGGCAGGCACCCCCGGGCCACAAGGGTAACACTTACATGCACTTTCCATGTTCAGGCATAGAGAATAGCGCTGGTTATTGCCCTGTCATTCTGGGACTCTTGCTTTAGACATTGTTTAAAATATGAGCAAAAATACAAAATCCTCCACTGCAAGAATTTCCTGTCCGGAAACTGACCACTACGATCTTGAGAGGATTTCAAAATCGGATTCATCACGGGTAGAAAATCCCATTGTTGAGGCTGCCTTTATTTAAAGGTGCTGCAAGGCCCCTCGACATTCAAACCAGGGCCTAAAAATGTGATCTACAGAAATAATAAGAACCCCAAGTAACAAAAATTCCCTTGGGCGTTTCCCAGCAAAGCCTTAGTCTTACCACCAAACCTAACGACTTGGTCTCTATCTGACACGGCATGGCAGACAGAATTGATTTACTGTCTTAAGAATGTTGTGGATTTGTGGGATTAATTGCCTAGTATATATATCTGGTCATTATTTTTCTTTCATTTATGAGAATTCATTTAGAGCTCTGTATACCATGGGCTTCATTTAGGGCTCTGTATACTCTAAGCTTTCAGGATGAAAAGTAAATTAGTCTTGGTCCCTGTCCTCAAGGTACTGAAAGTTATATTATCAAGCCAACGATTTAATTAATCATTGTATTTTATTTATTTATTTATTTATTTTTAGATTTTATTTATTTATTTGACAGGCAGAGATCACAAGTAGGCAGAGAGGCAGGCAGAGAGAGAGGAGGAAGCAGGCTCCCCACTGAGCAGAGAGCCCGATGCGGGGCTCGATCCCAGGACCCTGGGATCATGACCTGAGCCGAAGGCAGAGGCTTTAACCCACTGAGCCACCCAGGCGCCCCTCAATCATTGTATTTTAATAACGTGTCCGATAAATAGCTTTATGTTTTGTTATGTTTTAAACTTCATATCATGAAAGATTTCAAATATTTGCAAAAAGAGAAAGAATTGTCTGTGGAACGCCCAACCCAACACTCATTCATTCGTGGTCTGGCTTTTTCTTTTAAATCCCCACCCCTGCTCCACCCCACCCCCACCAGGTTACTTTAAAGCAAATTCAAAAAATCATATCACTGTATCTATATTATTTTAGTTCATGACTATGAAAGAAAGGGAATTCCCAGCACCATTATTGCATCAGACCAAAAATGCAAAACAAAACAAAACAAAACAAAAAAACCCCTAAAATTTACCAAAAAACTCCAACCTAATTCCATAAAATCATCTGACATCCAGAGTATTGTGAGATCCCTGATGGTCTCATGAATGCGGCTCCGTTTTTTTGGTACAGTTGGGTTGACGCCGCATCTAAATGGAGCTCATGGACGGCGGCTGCTTTTCTGCTGTTCTGTGGTGCTTGTCGCTCCCTGTGCAAAAAATTACAGAAGAAATCCGAGCTCTTTGTCCTTTAGAGTTTCCCACAGTCTGGATTTTGCCACATGCGTCCCTTTGGTGTTCCCATGTTCTTCGGTCCTGAGTATTTGTGTAAACTCCTAGTAGAATCAGGAGGCAGCTTTGATTCGGGTTCACATCTTTCTGTCTTCCTGCTGCTGTGTCCTCCATGGGGGCAGGTTCTGTCTAGGTGTGAAATTAGCAGTCAGTGCTGGTCATAGCCGAAACCCATCGATTCATCCAATGCTGTAAAGCTGGGATTTCCTAATTTTATTATTCTTTCTTCATTGAATAGCAAGAATATTTCTGTGTAAAGTAAGTTTCCCTTATCAACTATCTGAATATGCTGAGGCTTAGAAAAGTCAGAATTAATGCTTTTTTCCTTTCCTTCCCTTTCCTAGTTTTAATTTTTTATTATTTTTTTTATTTTAAAGACTAGTTGGTTTCCGAACATTATCCGAAGGGAGCAAGTAAGGTGTTCTGTTTACTTTTTGTTTTGTCTTGTTTTCTTATTTTGGTTATTAGAATCGTTGTTACTGTATGGATTTTAACATTTGAAATATTTCAAGCGGTTGCAGTTTGGATGCATATAGGGGTGAAATCATCTCATTTGAAGCCCGTGGAAGCCTCTTCCAGTGGGCTCCTGAGCTCTTCTGACATAACCCAGGTTTCCTTGGCCAGCTAACTTACTCTCTGGGACAACAAAATGTTCCTGCCTCCTTCCCTCCATCGCTTCCTCCCGTGGACCTGAGAATCAGCCACTTTGGGCTGATTTAAGCACAGATGTCCCCAGTGTTAGGTCCTTCCAGAGTACAGAGCTCAGGGAAAAGTTTTAAAATTGCACCATAATTCCTCTGGATGCTTCTAGCTCACCTCCAGGATGCTCAGGCTTCTCTCATCCTCTTCTCTCTACCTCCCCTCTGTGTCCTTTTGTCCTGGGCACAGAATCCTGGGTCTCTGCAGCCAACAGAACATTCCTTTGCTTTTCTCTGCAGTAGACCCTGCATTCTTTCAGAGTGAGAATCCAGCAAATTTGTCGTTCTTGATGACTGAAAGCCCTGTAAGGCGGTCTGCTTCTCTTTTGGTCCTCTGGCTACCCATGTCCTTGGGAAACGAAAGCAATTACTTCATTTGAAGTAATTTCCTTTTGCGTGGTTACACTACCAACTCGAAAACCGGGTGCGTTTCATTTGTTTAATTTCCCTTTTGATTTTTAAAAATTAAAAAAAGAAGTTACCTTATTTTGTCGTGTTGCAAAGTTTCATTAAGGAAAACAAGGAATGTTCAGAGAAACTGCCCTCACTCATGCTTTCTCGGCCCCGTTCCCTCTCCTTGCAGTCAGCTGTTTTACTTCTGTTTTAGGGTCCCTGCTTGTCTTCTCCGTCTAGCGTTTTCTTGACATGGTGGTATATCGTGGGGTCCACACGCCAGCAGCGGGCTCCCTGCCACTCCTTTCCAGAGCACAGAGCTCTTCACTGTGTGGTGAACCAAAGTGTGCCAGAAGCTCCCAACGGGGAGACGTTGAGGGTGTTTTCTGTCCTTTGTGGTCATGGGTAGTGTTATGATGAGTGAGGCCTACCTGAGACATCTCTTAATCCTTTGCAAGGGTACCACCGGCAGAGATTCCTAGCACTGGGACTGTTAGGTCAAGGGGTAAATGTGTATGTGGTGTTGCTAGATACTGCCCAGTTCCCTTTCATGAAGGTGGCGCCATTTTGTGTTCTCCTTCGCCCTGGGTATGAGGATCTCTTTCCCACCAGCCTTTCCGGTGGAGTCTACTATCACTCTTTGGGGTTTGGACTAATCCCATAGCTCATCAAGGACCTCTCAGCATAATTTTAACTTGTGTAGTTTAAGTTGGAGTAAATGTTTAACAAATATTTAATAGCCTTCTGTTCCATACCATGGTTTGTACTAAATATTGAGGAGGTAGAGCGAAAAACAGTCCCCATGTAGGGGGTTCGAATATCTCTGGGACTGTAAGCCGAAAGGAACATTGCATTACATCCTATTAAGGATCCTAACAGGTGTCTTGCCTGGGTGCTGTGGGAACCCAGGAGAGGGGCATCTGGACCCGAGAGCCTGGGTTTTAGGGGAGTCGTTACAGGCTTCTGGGATGAGGCAGAAACAGCAGAGCTGAGCCCTGGATGATTCTTAGAGGTGTTTATGAGTGTGATGAGTGGGAAGGTGCCTCCAGGAGAGGAGAGAACAAGGGCAGAAGCCCTGCTGTGAGGGGAGGAGCACGTAACAGGTCCCAGCACGTTTCCTGTAAGGTGAGCCATGAAACCTGCCTTGAGGTTATGGAGAGGAGGTGGGGGGAGACCAGGCTAATGTAGTTGTAGGGGTCAGTATTGTCCGGCTCGGAAGGCCTGTTAAGAAGCTCTCCCCACTTGGATAGTCTTGGTGTTCAGAATGGCCAAGATGGCAGGGAGAGCCTGTCCTGAGGTCGCCTCCGTGATCAGAGCGAGCAGGCATGAAGCAGTAAGCTAAAGTGGGGGGGAGCGGAAGTGTTCTTGGCTGTTGATTCCATATGGAATAGGGAAGGGAATCGAAAACGATGATGTTTAGACTGAGAAAGCTGAGTTCCTACCCGCCATCAGGTGGGCTGTCCAGCTTGAGAGCAAGGCATCGTGGGAGCCATGAAGGGAGAGGCCACCCTCCGAGCATCAGATGATGCGGAGTTCGAGGCTGACGTGGGCCGGAGGGCAGAGCAACTGATTCCTCGTGGTTTGTCCAGGACTTTTGTAGGGGAGGCCCTGGAAGTCCTACGATGTGCGTATAGCTTCCTAGGGCTGCCGTGACAGGGTGGCTTTTAAACAGCAGAAATATCCTCTCTCACTGTTCTGGAGGCCAGAAGTAAGAAACAGAACAAAACAACAACATGACAAAAAGCACGCAAGGTGTCAGAAGGGCCATGCTTTCTGTGACCGCTCCAGGGAGGAATCCTTCTTTGCCTCTTAAATTCTGGGAGTCATCCACAGGCCTTGGCATTCCTAGGCTCCTTGACTCATCCCTCCAGTCTGAGTCCGGACCCACAGGGCATCATTCTCTTGGCGTCGCTGTGTCTTTTCGTGGGCTCCTCTTTTTATAAAGACCCTGGTCATACTCGAGTAGGGCTCACCCTCACCCAGCATGATCTCATTTTAACGAATTACATCGGAAAAGACCCTCATTCCAAGTAAGGTCTCATTCACAGATACCAAGGTTTGGCCTTCAATGTGTCTTTTGGGGGGGGGTACAAGTAAATCTGTAACCAGTGGCACATGTCAGAGCAGTTTCAGGGCAGTGCTGGGGGAAGAAACTAGCTGGTCATGAGCAGAGAACAAATGTGAGGTGAAGGAGGGGATAGAAAAGGAGACGGTTATCGACTCAGCCAGCAGGGATGGGAGAGCTGGGGACAGCTTTTAAGAGAGAATTACTTAATCATCCTTAAGTGGTGCTGGGGAAAGGCCAGGTGAAGGAAGAGACTGCAGAGAGGAGGAGATAATTGGTTAGGCAGAGTCCCCGGGCCGTAGGAGGAGATAGGATACAGGGCACAGGTGGGAGATTAGGCTCCAGGAAGTGGACCTTACCTCCGGTGAGTCTGGAGGGAGGGAAGGAGGGAGGCTGGGGGACTGAGACTGCAGGAAAGATAGCACTGGGGGTGGCTGCAAGGAGGGGGTCCCCGAGGACCTCTATCTCTCCCTCTTAGCTGAGAAGGAGTAGGCAGACCATGGGCCGAGAGCATGGGGGCTTAGGAAGGAAGGGCTTCTCCGAAGATGGGATGAGGCTGTTTATCACAATATACACCAGAGATTCCATGGGGGATGTTAGGACCCAAGCTTGTCCTTGAAAAGGCCCAGGTTACCCCTGAGCGGGCGGTCACTGGTGTCCTGCACAAACACTTTTGTGTAGAGCGCGACTGTACGAGAAAGTTGGAGAAAGCCCGACGGAACGCTGGAGAAGTAAAGGCAGGACTGCATAGTCTGGACTGTAAAATCTTGATTTCCACGTACATGGAAACCTTCATGATTTACTGTTCTGCCTCGGAGGCACTGTGCCCAAGACGTGGACCAGACGCTGCAGTCACGTCTGGATACAGTGAAGCACACTCTGTTGAAGTCTTGCTTCGATTTCCCGGGCGGACAGAGGGGCTGGCAGGATCCCCCCCACCCCATCCTAGATAAAATATTTGCCCCCGTGGGCTTCTCGTGTGCAGCGGATTTCCTTGCTGGACACGCTCTAAGAGCCTGCTGTGTTTGCAGGGTTAGTCCCTTGACTGCGTGTTCTGGAACATTTGCCCTTGACCGTGGAGCGGCTGCTAACACAGCCGGACCCGTCGCAGACATGCCGCTTACACGTCTGTCCTTGTTGTTTGCTGACATGTCTGCTCCCATAAAGCGGGAAAAATAGTGACCCTCCAAGACAGCCTGTTTCTCAGCATGCTTACTGAGTCTCATAACCATCTCTGAAATGAGTTTTAAATGTTTAATGTCCACTTAAGGTGATGTGCCATATTCTGCCTTTGTTTGCTTATTGATTCACGTTTACCCAGCATGCTTGTTACTGGTGTGCTCTCTGCTTAGAGGAGTTGGTTTACGGGGGCCAATTCCACAGCAGGCACGGAGGAGGCCCACCGGTGGGGTAAGTCAAGCCACCCTTAGGCTTTCTTTGCCTCGGAGCTTGAATATCGTGATGAATCTGGAAGCCTTTCTTCGGTGTCTTTTCTGGCAGCACTTAATATTAATGATTACTAAGATTACTAAGATTACTCCTGCCTGCGGAATCGGCCGGGGACCTACTGATTGCATGCTAGGGTCCCTGAGATCTTGCCCTCTGGCTCCGTGGTGTTCCCGTTGACGCCTTCCTGCTTAGGGACTGCCCGGTTGGTCAGGGAATTGTTTCGGAACTCTGGACAGTGTTGCATGAATGCTCCCCAGGGGACTAGCGGCATTTGGCCCCCAACTTGGGAGGGGCATCTGAGGGGATCAAAATGGGTGTTGCAGCCCAAGCTGGAAACACGGGGACAGGACTGGGAGTGGCATGGCCCTTGTGTTTCAACAGCTGCCTTTAATCTCCACGGATAGACTTAGGTCACTGAAGGAACCATGGTGCAAAGGGTGCAACATAGGATTTTGAACTTGGGTTCTATTCTCATACCATGGTATGGATATTTTTCTTAAATCCTGCTCTTTCTTGTGAATGCTATAGTCATATTCCACTGTATTTGCGTGTGTGTGTGCTGGAAGCATTGGTTTGTTAAATGTTGGCAGTGAAATTCTCTGATGTACTTTGTAACTGTCTTCTTTAGGGTTACTTACTGGGACCCACAGCCTCTTCCCACCTCTGAGAGAGGCGGTCGTTCTTCCAGTCTATAAGGTGGTCGTGTACACGTGTCCCTGTGTACACAGTACCACCCCACTGGCCACCATTGCTGCCCACTGGCCCAACAGTTACGCTTCTTCCGTGGCTGCCTCACTGTTCCTGGGACCACAGCCTTCCTTGCTGTGCCACATGCTCCCTGTGGGGCTGAAGAAGGTGGCCTGGGCGGCCTCATTTACCTCCCAACGCCCAAGGATGGGGATGGCAGAAGGGGGCCAAAGGCCTCGTTTCTGTGCCATAGCTCCGCGTGTCCCCTGGGTCCACGTGTCCCCCGGCCCCACGCGTGTCCCACAGGTCCGTGGTCTCCCATGGTGCTCCATGGCTCCTCTGGGTTGTGGCGTGCTGGGGTCTAGTGCCCCAGTTGGTCCTGTGATGTCGGCCCTGGCTGGGTTTGCCCCCCTTCTCTAAGGAGGAGGACCCGGACCCTCATCCCTACAGGAAGGGCTGGTGGAGATGATTTCTGTTTCCCAGAAGATTTTAGAGACTTCATGGCCTTTGGGTGCCTGAGCCTGAGCTGAAATGGCGTGGCTTGATTCTCCCCATTCATCTCGTCTTAGATCGGCCGCATGACCTTCACGATCGTGTGCGACTATGTGACAGTGGCCTCCTTTCTCCAAGGGAGGATTAGGAAAAATTATTTTGATTCAAAATAGATGGTGGGAAATTCATTTTAGTACTTAGTTCGGATGTTTTTGTAGGACTCCGGTTAGTGCGTAGCTTAGCGAGACTCTGCTGACTGGGGAGAGCTCTCTTGCAGGCAAGGTTCCTCTTTGTAGAATGCAAAACCTGCATAAACCAAGTGTGAGTTGTTTTGGTTTCATAACAGGATATGAGTTGCCCTCCTGGGAGTTTATCTGCGGAAGAAGAGTGTTGTTATGGAGCCTTACAAGTTCTTGGTTCCATAAATAATTTGACTTTTGTTATCATGCACATGAATGAATGGTTCATATAACGTGCTGTCAAAATCACACGGGCAAAATATTCCAACCTCTTTGCAGGCGAAGCCACGAAGGCATAGGAACGCTGCCTGTTTTGTACATTAAAAACTGTATTTGGCAACACATTTTTTATCTTCACGTCTGTTGCTAGTGTGCTCTCTGAAAAATGGAATATTTAAAAAATATACCACTTTTCAGGGTGCCTGGGTGGCTCAGTGGGTTAAGCCTCTGCCTTCGCCTCAGGTCCTGATCTCAGGGTCCTGGGATCGAGCCCCGCATCGGGCTCTCTGCTCAGCAGGGAGCCTGCTTCCCCCTCTCTCTCTGCCTGCCTCTCTGCCTGCTTGTGATCTCTGTCTGTCAGATAAATAAATAAAATTTTTCAAAAATGAAATAAAAAATATACCACTTTTCAATTCTGTAATGTAGGCATATCATGATCATTCATGAGTACACATAAGTGTTAGAAGAAATGCAGAGTAAAACCACCATGTGTTACACACTGGGTGATTTGGTTCCAATACCTGCATTGAACCCTTTTTTTTTTTTTAAGATTTTATTTATTTATTTATTTGAGAGCGAGAGAGAGCGTGAAGAGGGAAGAGGCAGAGGGAGAAGCAGAGTCTCCTGTGAGGAGTGAGCCTGATGCTTGATCCTAGGACCCTGAGATCATGACCTGAGCTGAAGGCAGACACTTAACCCACTGAGCCACCCATGAGACCTGCGACATTGAACTTTACAGTCATCATTTGTCTTTGACTGCTGAGACAGTCCTTAGTGTCTGTATTTTTTTTCTTTTACCTTTTTTTATTTTAACAAATAACAATTGGGTTCTGATGAAAATGATGTATTGAGTTTTGAGAATTATTAATGACTTCTGTATTATTTTTTGTGTTTTAAAGCCACTAATGAAATTATGTATAAGATTGAACATCTATATTATATCTCAAGATAAAAATTTCAATTTATTTGATTGATTTGTCTAGGTGGGGAAATAATTTCTATCATTTTAAGGCTACAAATGGAATACCTTATAAGTGAAGCAGTGTGATGGGATCGCATTAAGACTGGGGAGTAGATTTTGTAATGTTGTCAGGATTCTGATTTAAAGCAGTCATTTCACTTGTCCTCAGATGGTATGTCACTATATTTTATTTATCTGTGCACATATTCTAGTCTCTCTAAGCATTACGTGGGTCCTTCACCCCTTCTCATGCTGAAGGTAGAAAAAAATCTTATCCTTATTTTATATATGAAGTAAGAGATGAAGAGTAAATTTAGAGTGAATGAAATATTTTTTTAAGATTTTATTTATGTGACAGATTGAGAGAGAGCCAGAGAAGGAACATAAGCAGGGGGAGTGGGAGAGGGAGAAATAGGCTTCCTGCTGAGCAGAGAGCCCGATGCCGGGCTAGAACCCAGGACCCTGGGATCACGATGTGAGCCGAAGGCAGACACTTATCCGACTGAGCCACCCAAGCCCCCCTAGAGTGAGGAAGTTTTATTCAGATGATATTCTTCTTGTCTTTTGCTTCTCTCGTCTTACTCTAATATCAAGGCAGGAGAAGCAGCCACGGTTACGCTGGAGAGACGAAGTGTGATGCCAGCTCCAGCAGACAGCGGGGCTGACGTTTCTCTGTTACTGATGATCTCGAACATTGATGACGCCGAAAGGAGTCCATTGAGGTTTCTAAATTTAGTTTGTTTACTAATTTAATCATCACACTAACCTTTTATTTCCTGAAGCTTGCTTCGTGTGGAGTGAGGAAGGTCCAGAAGGTGACTTTAGCTTTGTAGGAAGGGCTGTGCCTTAATTTCCTCTTTGCTCTCCCATTTCCCTCAGGGGACTCGGGGGTGACCTCAGAGAGCCTCATCACACGTGTTGCATGACATCGCGTGTTGTGTTGGGTCGCCCGCCATGCCACAAGGCTGTGGGAAAGCTGTTGGGTCATTCCCATCTTGAGAGCACCTCTGGGCTGCCTGTTAGAGAGGCCACAAGCCCTATTACATAAAATCAATAACGCGGGACCCTGATGCCAGGCTAGCAGAATGCTCGTGGTAGCTCCCAGATGAATGATTAATGGTTGTCGTTCTCCTGTGTATTTTGATTTTTTGTGCCTCTCGATTCCTTGGCTTCAGCCCACAGAGTATTTTAGCTTCTGCTCTGTTTGAGGATAAAAGTAGGGTCCAGCTCGCTAATAACTTATTTGATATTTATGGGGCACCTAGGCTGGGCTGGTTCCAGTGACTGGGGTTACCCCAAAAAACAAAACAGGTGGTGATCTTGCTGTGCCCTGAGTTTATATTCCGTGAGGGGGAATAGGCAAGAGTAAGATGGTGGGAGACAGAGTGGGTTACGTAAAGGCTGAGAAATGGAAAAGCAGGGACTGAGTTTGTTGGGTATGGGAGCGTCCTGGCACTCAGGCACACACTCACCCCTTTGGGGGCTCTGTGTGGCTGGGGAGTCTGGAAGATTCCCCCGGCTCCCTTGCCAGCGGCACTCCTGTTGGGATGCCTGAATGGGAAGAAGCAGCAGGAGCTGGAGTGGAATGCGGAAGGTCACGTTTCTGCCTCCGGTAGTTGAGCGCAGCCGAGGAGTGAGGTAGTGCTTTCTGGCAATTTCCACTTGGGTCCGAGCTGCTGGACAAGAGCTCACAAGAGGCCCACAGAAGTTTACGGGCTCTGGCCCAGCTTGTTAGAGCTACTCGTCTCTGTGGGTCATGCATTCTCCCTTTTGGCTTTCTCAGGCCCAGACCTTCATTCTTTTGCTTTTTTAGTTTTCACATTATCTTTGCAGTGAATTGTGTATGTTGAGTTTTCTCTGTTCAACCTATGTAGGGTGGTTTCTGTTTTCCTGAATGATTATGATGCATACAGAGGAGGCATTGAGTCTAGACTTAAAGTTGGTGAGGGGCAAGCCGTGGAGATAACTGAGGAAACAGTGTTCCAGGTAGAGGGAAGGGTAGGTGCAAAGGCCCTGGGGTGGGATCATGCTCGGTAGGTTTGAGTAGCAGCAGAAAGGCTAGAATGATCACAGTGGAGTGAATCTTGGGGGAGAGTAATGGAGACGAGGTAAGAAGGATAACAGGGACCAGATTCTGTAGGGCCTTCAAGTATTTTGGTTTTTATCTTGAG
Source organism: Taxidea taxus jeffersonii (assembly GCA_003697995.1). Classification (NCBI taxonomy): domain Eukaryota; kingdom Metazoa; phylum Chordata; class Mammalia; order Carnivora; family Mustelidae; genus Taxidea; species Taxidea taxus. Next base: position 38,277 of record RCUC01111186.1, read on the forward strand.
TGAGATGGGAAGTTTGTGGTAGAGGATAGTTGTGATCTAATGTGACTTAGAAGGATCATGCTGGCTGCTGTGCTGAGGATGGAGCGAATAGCAGGTGACTGCGTGGGAAACAGGACTGGGAGACCAGTTTGGGGGCTGGTGGCAGTGGCTTGGGGGGGCGGAGTTAGCAGCAGACACAGGGGACAGTGCTGTGTTCTGATATAGCTTGCTTTGGAAGCCACGTCCGAAGTATTTCCTTTCAGACTGTGTACGCGCTGTGAGAGAAAGAGGAGGGCAAGAGGGACTCTGCGGGTTTTGATTGAGCGACTGGAAGGGTGTGGGACAGTCGCCTTTGGAAAGAGTATTGGAGCTCAGTTTTGGGAATGTGAAGCTGGAGATGCTTCTTTGGCATCTGGATGGAAATGTCAAATAGTTGCATATGCGAGTCTGGACATCTGGGGAGCGGTCTTGGCCCGAGGTGGACATTTGGGAGTTACTGACATACAGCTAGCCTTATAATCGGTAGTGTGGCTGAGCTCTCTAGGGAAAGAGTGATGGAGAAAGGAGAGGAGGGGTAATGAGTGAGCCCTGGAGTAATTCAGTACATAGAGTTTAGAGAGATGAGACAGCAGATAAGATGGAGAAGGGATATTCAGAGATGTCCTAGGAGCCACGTCAAGGAAAAGTTCTTTCCATGGTGGTCTAACAGGCCAAAACCTAGAGACTCGGCCCTGAACATCAGAAAAACAGGAGGCCAGTATTAATATTAGCAGGAGAGGAACATGCATGTGCCAAAGGGCCTCAGAAGCCTAGAGATTAAGCCTAGTCCATAAACCAATAAGCAGTGAATTATTCGGTAGATGAACAGTCAGATACTTCAGAGGACTCTAGAACAGGCCATGTAATTTGAATATGAATAGCCCTTCAACAATGGCCCAGGGAAGAATTGCCCCAGTGACTTGTAAGGAACAGTACTGTATGAGGCCTCTGTATAAAAGGAGAAATCTCAGAAGTTGGTCTTATCCCCGCCCCCCTTAATTGAGATCGTTACTGGCAGCCGTCATGCAGTATGGGGGCGCCTGGGTGGCTTAGTGGGTGAAGCCTCTGCCTTTGGCTCAGGTCATGATCTCAGGGTCCTGGGATTGAGGCCCACATCGGGCTCTCTGCTCAGCTCTGCTTCCCCCCGCCCCCCTCTGCCTGCCTCTCTGCCTACTTGTGATCTCTGTCAAATAAATAAATAAAAAATCTTAAAAAAAAAAATAAATAAAAGAGCAGTATGGCCAGGAGAAAAGATTCTGGGTTTGTGTCCTATAACTTAGTCAATGTGTGAACTTGGGCAAGTTAATAATTCTGTGCCTCAATTAGCACTTAAAAATAGGATGATGGTGCCACCTCTTCAAGACTGAGTAGGGGAAGTGAGAGTTTGTGTGTGTTTGTGTATATAGAGAAGTACAGAGACCTAGAGTGCCGGCTGTCATATCTAATGTTAAAGGTACTGCCTTTACGCTTAAACGTAGCACTCCTGTAAGCACCTGCAACTATCAGCAAGTTTTTAAAATTCTGAGGCACAGTAATTTGAGGAACTAGCAGTGATGAACTGAGCAAGAAATCGGAATATTTGGTCTCCGTGACTTTTGTCTGGTTTTTAACGTTAATCACTGGATAAAGCCAAGGTATGTCGAGAACTTCTCATCTGGGAGTTAAAGGGAAATTTTCAAATCATTACACGAATGGTTCAGGTCAGATTTAAACATTTTCTGAATTTAGAAAGCACGATTTAGTAAAATTTAAAACTCATTTGCATGCTTCTACGTCTTAGTTCCAAAGGGTCAAGCTTACTTTTAAGAAGCATGTCTGTAAAAATAAAGCCCCAGCCTGGAAATCATAAATCCTCCATTTCACAGTGGGGAAATAAAAGCTCACATGATAGATTCATGGATCAAGGTATAAATCTGAAATCCAGATTAATTAGTTTGGGGACTAAAAATGCAAATCAGAGCAAAATGTAGGAATGCGTGGCTCCTTCTTTCATGTTATAGAGTCTTTAACCGTCATGTTTGATACTAATTTTAGAAATTATATACAGACTCTCAGAGAGCTTCTGTCATATATATCTATTGTTTGACCATGATTTGGTAAACAGATAACTTTTATTTTTAAGATGGAAAATGATATATGGGACTTTACCAACTAGGCATGATGGAATGATGGGATTTGATTTACCCTCTTGCTTCAAACAAGAAAACCAGACGAAATATTAGGAACTACATTTTCTGACGGTGGATCAGAGGTGGAGATTAGAGCAGGATTATAATTAGTTAGACAAAGGAAATAAATGAGTCCTATGATAGCCTTAGGTCCGTGGAATTAGTTTCCAAGGCAGACTATGGTGATGGGGAATCCAAACAGAGATTGGCATAAATCAAGTCTCAGTCCATGTAAAAGTGTTGAAGTCATGCCCGTGTGATCTATGAGCACATGAGAATCAGACTAAAAATCAATAACAATGATATATGGAAAATTATGTTGGACTTTAAGCAATATAATTCTAAGTAACTCATAGGTCAAAGAACAAATCAGGAGGGAAATTTTAAAATATTTTGATCCGAGTGACAATAAAAGCACAAATTATCTAAATTTGTAGGATGCAGTTAGAGCAGAACTTAGGGAGGAATTTGTACATTATTTATTTGTGTTAGAGATAGAAGAATATCTGTTATCAATGATTTGGTGATCTTAGGGAAGTATAAGAAAAGTAAATTAAATCCATGGTAAACAGGAAGGAGAGGAAAATAAAGATAAGAGCATAAGTCAGTTAAGGGGAGGGAAATTATAATGAAGATCAATTAAACTAAAAGCTAGCATTTTAACAAGAACAACAAAATCAATAAGTCTCTAACCAGATTGGTGAGGAACAAGAGAGAAGACATATTTGTCAATATTAGGAACAGATGAGGAGACATCTCTACAGAGCCTATAGAAATAAAGGGGCTAATAATAGAAAACAGTGAGCAAGTTTATGCCAATAAATTTGACAATTTAGATGAAATGGGCAAATTCTTTGAAGATTCAGTGTATCGAAGTTCACTTAAGAGACAGATAATCTGGATAATTTAATATTCATTAAAGGAATTCAATTTATAGTTAAAAATCTTACAACAAAGAGAACTTCAAACCCAGATGGCTTCAGGAGTGAATTTGATAAATATTTAAGGAAGGACTAAAAAAAAAGACATGCATTCTACTTGAGGTTGGAACTCTTCCAGAGTAGGACATGCTGGAACACTTTTCAGCTTTTGAAAGAAGACATCATTAATCATTACTCTCTTACCAAAACCAGAGAAGATATTCCAAAATACAAAACTGTAGACCATTATCTCTCATTGACATGGGCACAAAAATCCTTAATAACATCCTAGCAGTTGAATCTGGTAGTTTCTGGGAAGGATAATGTATCATGTCCAACTGGGTTTTATCCCATAAATGCAAGATTGTATGGGATTTCTAAGGTTTAAAACTTAAAAGTCAATCAGTGTAAATCAATATTAACTGACAAATCTTTTAAAAAATATTTCATCTCAGGGGGCCTGGGTGGCTCAGTCAGTTAAGTATCTGACTGTTGGTTTTGGCTCAGGTCAATATCTCAGCATCATGACATTGAGCCCCATGTGGGGGTCCATGCTCAGAGCATTGTCTACCTGGTATTCTTACCCTCTTCCTCTCCCTTCCCCTCTGCCCCTCCCTCCGCTCACGTGTGCACTCTTTCTCAATAAATAAGTAAATAAAATCCTTTAAAGAATTATATCCACAGATATAGAAAAATCATTTGATAAAGTTCATGATAAAAGCAAAAAACTAGGAGTAAAAGTTATCTATAACCTGACTAAAGGCAGTTTAAAAAAATTTGAAATCTAACATGATGCTTAAGGTTGAAAGGCTGAATGCTTTCCCCACAAGGATGCTCACTCTTTCCACTTCTGGTCTAACATTTAGTTAACCATTGCACTAACCACTGTGAAGTGTACCAACAGGTAAATATTATAATGGAAGTAATATAATAAACAAATGACATACAGATTAGAAAAGAAGAGTTAAAATTGACTTCTTTTTCTCTTCTTCTTTTTTGCAAAGAAGATTATAAGGAACATACTAATTAACATTTTAAAAAGAACTATTAGAACAAGTAAGTGAGCTCTTGATCTTAAGATACAAAGTGATTATAAAATTATTCAATTGCATTGTGATATATTAACTAAATTAGAAATTGAAATTAAATTTTATCATTTATAGTGGCATCTTAAATATGAAATAAGGATGCATTTAGCTAAATATGTGCAGGAGCCAAACACTGAAAGCTACAAAAGCATTACTGAGAAAATTAAAAAGACCTAAACAAATGGAGATAAATATTCATAAATCAGAAATTCGGTGTTGCGATATCAGTTCAGCTGTAGCATATGTATTGCCGTCTATAGGGTCATGCAAATTGAATCAGAATCTTATTGTGCTTTTATTGTGTAAATCAGAAAGCTGGTTTTAAAATTTCTATGGAAAGGCAAAGGATTTAGAAAAGCTGAAATAGTTTTGAGACAAGATTACGATGTTGGAAGGCTGACAATACCGAAATTCGAGACTATGTTTCGAGCTTTCTATGTTTGCAAAAGGATGAACATATGTGTATCAGTGTAACAGAAAGCAGAGACCAGAAACAGATGCACACACATACTGTCATTTAATTTTCAACAAAGTAGCCATGGTAATTTAATGAGGAAAGGATAGTCCTTTAGCAAATGGTGCTGGAAAAAATTGGATGTCTCATATGCGAAGATGGACTGAAATGGGTCATCAGCCTATAGCTCAGAGCTAAAATTATAAAACTACTAGAAGGAAACCTATGACAAAAAGTTTTTGAGACCTTGGATTAGGCAAGGATTTATTAGGATTTAAAAAAAATCACAAAAGCACATATTTTTGTATAAACTAGACTACATCAAATTTAAAAATATTTGCTCTTCAAAGATATCATTGAGAATAAGGAAGAGCAAGCCAGAAATAATTACAAAATGTGTATCTACCAAAGGTTTCTGTCTAGCATATATAAGGAAATTCCTCCCATCAAATAAGAAAATCATTCAGATTTTAAGAAATGGCCTAGGGCTTTAGGCAATTTGGAAAAATACTAATGTCAGCCACAGTGTCGCACCTCTACGCAACAGAGTGACTACAAGAACCGATGGTACGAAACATTGGCAAGAATGTGGTGCAAGTGGACCTTTCACGGTGTGCTGCTGGTAACGCAAGATGGTGCGGCCACTTCGGAAGACACACGGTTGCTTCAAAAGTTAAACATAGACTTAACCATAAATTCCAGCAAAGCTGCTCGTAGGTATTTGCCAAGGTAACGAAATGTTGAATAATGTCTATAGAATGATTGACATGAAAAGGTTCATAACAGCTTCCTTCTTCCTAGCCAAGACCTGGAAACAACTCGGAAGTCCATCAATGGGATTGGACAAATTGGTTACGTGAACTAGATACTCCCAGGCAATAAAAAGAAACACGATACTGAGAGAGACAATGGATGAGTCTCAGGAGTATTATGCTAAGTGAAGGATTCCCGATACCGAAGACTATATATTCTGTGTTATCTCAGTATGTGACACTCTATGGAAGATAAAACTTAAGTCACAGAGTATTTATGAATGGTTGCCTGGGTACAGGCAAGGCAAGGAATTCACTGCAGAGGTTCACGAGAAATCTGATGAGTTGCTGCAAGTTATTTCATATCACAGTTAAGGTGGTGGTGACAGTGTTTATGTATTTGCTGAAAGTTGTTGAATTTAAATGAGTAAATTTAATGTGTCTCAATTATACCTTAGTGACGCTTATTTAAAAAAAAAATACAAGTTCCAACTCTAATGGAAAAGCATGGACTTGTCAAGAATGTGGGATCTAGGAATCAAGTTGCCTAAGAAGCAGCCTTAGTTTTTCAAAACACTGCTACGTTTCTTTGGTGCTAAAGCCAAGCATTATGTGAGAACTTTACCATGAGAAAGATAATTATGAATAATGTGTCATATGTCATAATACTTAATAAAGTGTGTGTGTGTGTGTGTGTGTGTGTACGCATCAGCAGGGCGACTTAAAATCTAAGATATTCAGGTCTTTAATGAAAAACCTGCTACATAAACTGTTTAATCAGTAAAGTTTCTAGTCCAAAGTTACATAAAGAGATCAGAACCCTATAGTTCAAGTTAACTTAGATGTCAGAGAAGTAACTTATATAGCAAGCTTCTCTTTCGAAGACTATTCCACCCCATGATAATCTTTGGAGAAAAATATGTGTGCATATATATATATATGTATATATATATATATATATATATATATTAATTTAAAGATTTATTTATTTATTTATTTGACAGAGATCACAAGTAGGCAGAGAGGCAGGCAGAGAGAGAGGAAGGGAAGCAGGCCTCTGGCTGATCAGAAAGCCTGATGTGGGGCTCGATTCCAGGACCCTGGGATCATGACCTGAGCCGAAGGCAGAGGCTTCAATCCACTGAGCCACCCAGGCGCCCCTGGAGGAATATATTTTTCACTCATGTGTACTTTGAGAAGATGTCCCCACATCTGAAAATTGCGGATGTGTAGGTAACATTTTAACTTAAGAGATAAAACCCTTCTTGGAATGAGCAGCTATTAGAACCATGGAGAGGAAACCAGAGAAGCATACAGGTAGCACTTGTGGTTGAAATACAGGCGTACAACTCTTCTTTTTCCTTTTCAGGGTTGATTTCCTATATGTGGTCATTAACTTTTCCCCACCTACAGTAAGAAACAGGGCCATAAGAGGACCCATGAGTATAAGGGAGCTCTGTGCAATAGAACTTTCTGTGATGAGGAAGATACTTCTGTTCATGCTGGCAAATGTGGCAGCCAATAGCCAGGTGTAACTTTTGAGAACTGAAATGTTACTAGTGTAACTGAAGTAACGAATATTTAATTTTGCTTAATTTTTGTTGGCTAAAGTTAATATAAACAGCCACCTGTTGGTGGTGAGTACCATGTGGGACCATGCATGGATGGACCTTTGGCCTTCACAGTGTACAATATCTACTGATGCGGGTGGTTGTCCCCATGTCTAATCAGAGGCTCTTCTGTCCTGGCGTCCCCTCTGAGTCAATTTTTTGGAAAGCCTCATGGTTCATAATTTAAGATGGGGCTGAGAAGAGGAGGACTGTGTAATTGTTACCTTCTGCTATTAACGACTTCAGATGTAAAAGGAACCTCGTACTGTCTTCTGTTTTGGTCTCCATTTCTTTAAGTGGAAAATGAGTGTGTTGGGCCTTCTGTCAAAGACTTTACCACATCGGTGATCTTGTTGCCCTTTAAACTAAGATAATAGGGGAGGCCAAGGGACATTTGGGACATTCTTTATCTCTTCAAAAGAACTCCCTCTCTTAGTCCTCAAACCAGAACACAGGAACGTTCTGTATTGCAAGAGCAAAACAGAAATTGAGATTTCTGTTGACACTGTTGACGTTGATAACATTTTTATCACAAACGTGTAGCAGGAAATGTTAATATATTTTATGTGACAAATGGTTTGACCTTTTATTTTCACAATTAATTACCATCTAAAAAGGTTAGATTCATATTCCACTGGATTTAGCAGGTTTTCTTGAAACCTAGAAGCAAACAATTCAGAGATGAAAGGTTAATACACATTTTATTCATCAGTGCAGGGAAGTTTAGAAACTCTTACTCTGAAAGCTCACTGTTAAGTCCATGGTATCCATTAGAAATATCTTGGCTTGCAAGGAATAGATAACCAACCTAATGGTGCCTTACCTTTTAACACTGTTCATTGGTCCCCAACTAGAAGTACAGAGCTAGGCTGTCGAGGCCAGTTCAGAGGCTGGGCAGTGTCAGCAAGGACCCGGGCTCCATCATTTTGCTTAGTCAACCTGCTGCGATTGGCTTTCACTTTTGCTTATATTTTGTGTTTGGATGGCAGCTGGCAGCATTCAGTCAGGGAAGGAAGGGGAGAAGCAGGATAACCAACTTCTTTAGTCATGTGTTTCGTATCAGGAATCAGCAATGAAAATAAGATCTTTCATGGAAACCAGTGTTCAGAATTGTTTACGTGTAAGTGGCCAGAGCTGGGTCATAGGCCTGACTCTAGGTACAAGGGGAAAGGAAGTGTCTGGCAAATGACAATGGGAAAAAAATCATGGTTTAACCCCTGAGTCCACTAGGTCTGGTAACATGGGAGGTGAGGAACTCACCTTGGATGCAAATTTAAGAGGTTAAAAAAAAAACTCAGTAGTCAAGATAAATACTCTGTGTGTGTGTGTACATTTATATAATGCAATAATTAAAAAGATCAGTATTAATGACTAAAGAACCCATAACAAACATACTATCCAGATTTTAAATGAAGACAGGATTACTCTAGTTTCCTCCCAAGCCCTACTGGAGCTCCTTTGTCTTCATTTAGAATGTTGCTAGTTTGTTTCTCATGGGGTTTCTTTTGGCATTAATGTAGAATAAAAAGAATATTGCCTTAAAATATTAAATTACTGAGGATTTTTTTAGTACTTTTATTTATTATTATTATTATTTTTAGTTTAAAAACATTTTTAAAATTTAATTTTATTTTTTCAGTGTTCCAAGCAAGTGTTTATGCTGAGTTTTTTGGCTACCCTCTTATATTTTGCACCATATAGGAGACCTCGCTTCCCTTACTCTTGTCCCCGGCCCCTGCTGTTGAGGCCAGTTTGGGTTCTGTGAGCAAGCAAGGACTGGTGGGCGACTTCCCCTTGTCTACACAGCAGTGTAGTTGGTTCTGGTGTCTCTTCCCCATGAATATTCAAAAGTGTATGTTCTTCTATATGCTTCATAGAATATGTCTCTTTTTATATTTAAAGGCCCTTTTTGATAAACAGTAGATTCTCTATCTCATGCGTCACACAAGGGCTCTTTCTGAGTAATGAAGACTCAATACCTTTTTGATTGAATGACTAACCAGACACTCTGTTGATAAGAAACAGAAAATTTATCCCAAGCAGACTGTCCCCGGACATATCTGAGATACCATGAGGAAGAGCAAGAATTTCCCATTTTTGTGTTTTCTCATATTTGAAAAGAAATATTGTTGGATAACTTGAAATTTTAAAATGACTCACGGAAGGCTGAGAAGATAGAAAGATCTCTTGGTGCTTTTTTGTGTCTCCTGAAATGGACATTGGGAATTGGACTCCGAATGATGAGGCTTGTTTTCAAGGAACTCATGCCATAAAACTGTGGAAATTATCATCATGTAATATGAAAGCTGGTACAAAAGAAGTCATCCTTCCTATAATTTTAATCTTGCTCTATCTTTGGTCTGATTAGCTACGAGGCTGATGTTGATCAGCCATTTCCTTGAAACCTCTTGCGCACTTTTTCCTAAGGGGCATTATAAAAACGAGCCATCCCTCACTGGGAATGCTTTAAAATTCTATCAGGCTGTTCCTTGAGAATACATGTAGTCCTCCAGTGAAAATCTCTAATGAAAAAAATTCATCTAGACCTGTGAAGCCTCACTGCTATCAATATGTAGTAGGAATTTCATGCAAGGCTATAAAATAAGTCTGTATTAAGGGCCAAATGTATTATTCACACCATTTATAAGATATAAATTCTTCAATCTCGAAAGTGTCTGCGCAGAATTGTTCAATGTCTTGTCTGATTTAATTCAGCTTTTGAAAGCTCTTGAGAGCAATGTTTGGAATTTAGGGGATAAAAAGGGGAAGAACATATGGAAATAATAAATTTACATAGTTGGTTGTTAAAGACTAGCCTGCTAAGAGAAAGGTTTAACATGCACAGCAGTGATAGAAAAAGTGGGAAGGTTATAGTGAACTTGGCATGTGTTTATCATTACTGTTCTTATTTAAGACTTCCCCTTCCCCCCTGAGCCAAACCGGAGCACCCCAGTTTTTTTAAACAACTTTTTTTTTTTTAAAGGAACCAGTGAAATGCTATTTCTCCTACTCACGTCCTGCCTCGCGTCCTGACTACTTCCATATTTTTCCCAACCACTTGAGATGCCTTTTGAGTCTGTGTTATTTTTTGATTCGGCCATCCCATTGCATGAATGAAAAATCGTTTCTCTTACAACTGAGCAATGACCCTTGGCTGGTCTGCATATCTTGGCTAGAACCGCGGAGCCCCTGCTTGGCATGCGCGTGGGAAGTGGGGGTTGGATGGTTGGGTACGATTCCGTCCACCACATCTCCACTTCTCGAATGCTCTGGGTTTCCTCGGCCTCCCTACCTATGTGAAGCTTCAGCTGCTGTTGCCAAGAATTTCACACTCCAAATAAGAGAAGGGTATCTCCCAGAGGATATGTAATTCTATTATGCAGCAATAGCTCTTTCTGTGACTTCAAGCCAAGCAAAAATATTAGCTAGTGCTAAAGTTACTTCCCAGCCCATCCAACCATGCGGCCTTCTCGAACTTCTCTCATCCCAGCCATGTGCTTTTGACCTTTCCTGCCCTCTCATGAAATTGTGACCTCTCTCTGCTGCGGTAGGTGAGGGTAACAGGCCTGTTTTCGAGTGTAGAGGCGGCACACGACCACAGCTGCCTGACTTCTCCGTTTGCTTTCTCATCTGCGGTGCATTAAGGGACCCGTGTGCGCGGACGGGACGGCAACCGCCTTCAGTCGGGGTGAAACAGACAAGATGGTATCAGCACCTTGCGGTGATTTCCTGTGCGCTCTGTTTGCTCAGGAGTAGATTAGAAGGATTTAGGCCTTTTATAGCCTGAAACCAAATGCCTTTGGCCGCACAGCCACACAAACACTGCGACGAACCTCATGCGGTTATAAGATCTCATGAAAACATCCTGCTCTAATGAAATGCACTGGCGAGTCCTGGAATCTTTAACTCGTGGGGTTTTCTAGCCATGTTAAAATAAATAGAAGTGCAAAATAAAAACCGAGCCGTGTTCCCGAATACCACGACTGAGCAGTCACTGAGGAAGCCTGCCGAGCTCGCCCCAGGGGCCAGGTGAGGTGAGGAACGGTTTCTGGATGGCTCATCATCTCTCCTCTAAGCGTTCGCAGATGCCTTAAAAATAAAATAATGAAGATCTGAGCTGAAGAGTTAGTTTCTGCTTTAACCTCAGCTCTGAACCACCGAGATGGCCTCACTTTTGGGATTCCGCTAGCTTGGAGGCTTGGTGAAGAGATTAGGTTGTGTGTGGGCTGGATCCCAAAACTGTGGGGCACGTAGGCTAACCTTGTGTTTACTTGGGTTTTTGTGTTCTTTCTTTTTGGAGAGATTAAATGAGATTTACCTTAGTCATTTAAATTCTGTTGTAGTAAAATGTCAGAGGTTAAACAGAAAGTAGGACTTAAAATTACATACCTCTTCCCTGAAGATATAAAATGTTACTATTTATCAACATGAAAATGTTAGGATGGCATTCAAAGTATTTGTCTCGCTGGGCTCATTGCAGGTAGTAGTCCTAGTTACCGAGAAAGTGATGTGGAAACGTAAAGAAGACAATTTTCTCTCCTTTTTAAAACATTTTATTTTTTTCAGTGTTCCAAGATTCATTATTTATGCACCACACCCAGTGCTCCATGCAATCCGTGCCCTCCTTAATACCCACCACCAGGCTCACCCATCTCCCCACTCCCCTCCCAGAACCCTCAGTTTTTTTCTCAGAGTCCACAGTCTCTCATGGTTCACCTCCCCCTCCGATTTCCCCCAACTCCCTTCTCTCCATCTCCCCATGTCCTCCATGTTACTTCTTATGCTCCACAAGTAAGTGAAACCATATGATAATGGACTTTCTCTGCTTGACTTATTTCACTCAGCATAATCTCCTCCAGTCCAGTCCATGTTGATACAAAAGTTGGGTATTCATCCTTTCTGATGGAGGCACAAAACTCCATTGTATACATACATGGACCACATCTTCTTTATCCATTCGTCCATTGAAGGGCATCTTGGCTCTTCCAACAATTTGGTGACCATGGTCATTGCTGCTATGAACATTGGGTCCAGATGGCCCTTCTTTTCACTACATCCTTATCATTGGGATAAATACCCATTAGTGCAATTGCAGGCTCCTAGGGTAGCTCTATTTTTAATTTCTTAAGGTAAAGGATCTGTACTCGAGGAACTATAGAACACTCATGAAATAAACTGAAGAAGACACAAAAAGATGGAAGAGCATTCCATGCTCATGGATCAGAAGAATAAACATTGCTAAAATGTCTGTACTGTCCAGAGCAATCTATACTTTCAATGCCATCCGAATCAAAATTCCACTGGCATTTTTTCAAAGTGCTGGGACAAGCAATACTAAAATTTCTATGGAACCAGAAGAGACCCTAAATTGCTATGGAAATGTTGAAAAAGAAAAAACTGGGGGCATCATGTTGCCTGATTTCAAGCTTTACTACAAAGCTCTGATCACCAAGACGGCATGGTACTGGCACAAAAACAGACACATAGACCACTGGAACAGAGTAGAGAGCTCAGATATGGACCCGAAACTCTAGGGTCAAATAATCTTTGACAAAGAAGATAATTCTTACAAAATATTTTCAGCAAAACACTGAGTGGGTGGGAGAACTCTTCTTGCCATCATATAATAGCATTAAAAACTACAGAGCTGCCCTAAAAAACAAGAGAGGGAAAGTCCCAAGGGACAGGTATCAAAAAGAGGAATCTGGTCTGGAATCCAAGTTGAAATGCCATAGGGACTGTGTTTTCAAGAAACTCTGGAGGCTGGGAGAAGTGGGTTGGGGGTTTGGTAAGGAAAGCAGAAGCCCAATGACCTTTTTAATGCTGCAGGGGACACTGAGCTGTCCTACTTCTGATGTGGGAATCCAAAAGAAGTACACATCAGCCCCCTAGGAAGAGGGAAGAAGGCTGGCCATGGCGGGGGGGTCAGACTCTTGAAAGATAAATACCAAGCCTGCTCTATGGACTCCCGCAGGGGATCTAAACAGTTACCATTCTTGGAAGGGAGAAGCTCCAAGCAAAGAAATCGACAATGGACTTGTAAACAGCAAACCACAGACTCGCAGAAGGGCCCTCTCTGTTCTCCTGTCTTGTGGTGCTGCCATAGTCCCTGGGTCATGGGTTCTTGTCGGAGTAACTATTGCTGGAGATGAGCTCAGAGTCAAAATATACACCAGTGAGATGACGGGCGGCTGTACCAGTCTGCAGACCCAATCAACACAAAATTGAAGCCCCAAGACCCATATAATGGACTGAGCCCCAACAGATTTTAAAGTGGGTAAGAGATACAGGTGGGATCCATACGGCCAGAGCACGAGGCCACGGAATGGATGAGACAGAGAATAGGCAGAGTGGAGAAGAGAAGTCTGAGTTAGAAAAAAAAAATTCTGAGAATCTGTGCAAATGTAGTGCAAAGAGAGAAAGAGATTAATCCATATTTGAATTCGGAGTAAGAAATTCATTTAAGTATTTTTCTAGAACTTATAATAAGCAAGAAAGAAATGGCTCATCTTGTATCACAGAACAAATAGAGGTTACAGTGGTCTAATGTTGATCATTTTCCCTCCTTTCTCTCTTCAAAAGAATCACGTGTTCTTCCTTTATTTTTCAAGGACTAAAGTATATGATACGGCGTGGGCTTGTGTGTTTAGAGGGTGGGCTTTCTGGTTTTTTCATTGTTGTACCCCAAACCTGAGCTTTATAGATGTTGGTGGAGATTATGTCTTCATATTTAATTCCCAACTTTCAAAGAGCTTACTCTTTTCAATAGGAATGAAAAACACAGAAAATGAAGCATTCAAATGATAAAGATTAATAGAGAAAATTAAAAAATAAAGAGTATTCATCATATGTGGTTTTTTCTCTTCATTGCCTTTTGCCTGTTAGAGTTCTCATTTCCCTGGGTGAGTCATGTGGATAAAAATATCTCCCTTTCGGGGCTTTTTTAAGGATTCAGGAGCGTATATGTAGAATAACCACCGTGGTGCCCAGCTTAGTACTTAGATTCCTGTGTCCCATCAGTTCGTAGCATCATTCGTGTTATCCTTTTCATTGCTCTTTTATTAGATGCTCCATTGCCTGAAATAAAACTCCTCAAGAGTGTATGCTAAAGCTTCATTTCTTTGGAAGCTCTGGTCTTACTATAGTAAGCATAGTATGGGACATCATAAACATTTGTTTGTTTGGGGGAATACTATTGAGGGCTCTTTTTTGTGTCTCCTAATCTAACCTCTCTTTACAGTTGCCTTTATCTTAGTAATAGATGTATTTGGAAAAACATCTTTAGTGATTTTTAGACTATTAAAATGTTGTCTCTTTTGAAATATATCCACTCTGACAAATTGCTTAAGATCTGCCTTGCTGGACTCTATCAGGGAGGGTTGGGACCAGAATCAGAATCCCACCCAGTAGATAGTACCCGATACATTATCTCCAACCATGTGTGCCCAGTCGGGATGCTAACTTACGATTAATGTCCAAACTACAGATGGGATATGATGACCCGTGACAAAGGTGAATGGTGGTTCATTTGGTGACTAGTTCCTTGATCTGCCCAAAGGCCTCAGAGGCCTTTGTGAGATGATGATGTCACCATCGAAATTCTTGTTTATCTTGAATTTAAAAGCTAAACAAAACTGATCTCCTTCATTATCCTTCTATACAATGAAGACCACAAAAACCTAAAATCTTTTATCATGACCTTAGGAGAATCACCCAGGAAATGTAGTCAGTGGAGTCATTTTTAGATTATTACAGTCTTAGATTCTGGATCATTCTGCCTCCCCTGCCCCAGTGGTTCTTATGAAACTGCGTGGTCATTTCGCCCTCACTGGGTAACTTTTTCCATGGTTTTCTTGTTTGCTTTTCTTCCCTTGCCCTCAAGAAAATGATTGAGTTTTGCTAACGTGGGTACTTCATTGCTGAATAAGCCTACATGATGTAGTGACAAATATAAAGAGAGAAGTTGGAATGGATGAAATTTTGAATTTTTCAAAGAAAGGGATGAAACTGGGTATAGAGAATAATTCTTGCCAGCATAAAAGCTACAGTGTGTCCTCCACGGGAGGGAGGAAACATTTTAGATTCTGTGGATGTCAACTTATCATCAGTTCGACTTCCATCTGAACCTTTTGGGAAGTCCCCGCTCTGCCCAATGTGTTTCCAAGGGAATCTACTGGACGAAAATGATGCTGATCACCATGAAAGGGTATGGGAAAAGCAAAATTTAAAAGTAGTCTTGAATTCCAGTCATGCTTCCCAAGCACCATGTTTTTTCATCTTTATAAAAGAAAGCTCTGTGAAGTGGCTATGTCTCTGCCCTTTTCTGTAGCCCAGGAAATAGACTAAGAGGAGGGAAGTAACTTGTCCATGAGCCCGTGACGCATGTGTTTGCAGAACAGGGAGTAGAATTCTGCCAGGTCAGGCTGCAAAGGCTAGCCTCTAAGGGTTTACGACGCTTAGTGGTGATGGGAGGAGCTTACACCATGCCCCTCCTACCTCGAGGGCATGTCTTAGTGTGTGTAGGTGTGTGCGCATGCCTGAGTAGATTGGGCTGAGGATCTGGGGCCTGAGTGAGAAGGAAGGCATGCTCTATCCTAGTCAACACATTTATACTAATCCCCCGCCCCCCTTAGGTTAACATAAGCTTCCCAGAGCTCTGCCCACATATTGATAAGAAGGCTCTGAGCCATTGCTTTGCCCTTGAATCCCAAAGTTGTAAGGCAACGATGTCTTATGGTGTACCTCAGTGCCCCAAATAGGAGGTTCCTTTTCTAGGTTCCAGGTATGTTTATTATACGGCAGAGGAGCAGAGCACCCCAGATTTTGTTGAGAGAACTCTAACATCTGTAGCTTTGTCTTACATTCTAGTTTCATTGTGTTCATTATAGAACTGGTACCTGAGACCGATGGTCATTCATTCGTCTTCGTGTTCGGTGTTTACTCCTTTAGTGATCCATGCAGCCAGTGTCCATTCATTCCTTAAATACATTTTTGTCAAGGCTGTACCTGCTTTGTGTTAGGCACTGGGAATATGGGAAACAGTGATGTGCAAATAGGCAAGTTGGACATGGTGCCATAGGTTCTGATAGGGCAAAGCTTGGGCGGTGGATACTTGTGGCCAGGGTCTTTCATCTTTTCATCTGTGGAGACTCAGGGCGGCTTTCTGGAGGAGCTGTCACAGCTGGCCATTGAAGGGCAGGCAACTGAGCCCCAGGTGGGAAAAGGGAGGAGGTATCGGGAGTTCTGGATAATCCCTGGCTCAAAGTTCCTGATATAGTCAGAGCCCAAAGCGCGTATACGTTGGATGGCAGAGAGAGTGATGGGGCTGGAGATTTGGATTGGAGATACCTGATTTGTATGGTTTGGCTGTGGTTCTTCTAAGGATACTGATGTGGAGTCGTACGCAGGGGACACTGGCTGGCTGAGGCACTGAGGGAGAGACTGTTGGCTCAGCCAGGTGACCGGTGATGCGGAGGAGAGATCGTAGTGGCCCAAACCATGGTCATGGCACAGGGGACAGAAGGAAGCACATTAGAGCAGTAGTACCCAGAGGATTCTGTGAGTGGATGTGTGCGTGCATGTGAGGATATCATTGCTTCTGTTCTGCGATGGTCCGCTGTCTTCAGTCCAGTGTGATTAAAACCTGATAATCCCTTCTTTTGTGGTTGAATTTCAGTACGAGAAAAGGCCTTCTCAGAATTCCTGTCCAAATAATGTTAGTTACACAACCTCAGTAAAAGAAGTGAGGTTAGAAATTTATCCTTAAATATCCATCAATGTTATCCTATATGATGTGGAGATAAATAATTTTTGCTTTATATATTTTAAGACATGGAAGTTCTAAATGGTCCCCTCATCTTTACATGGGGCATCAGATTATTCCTCTGTGCGTGTCCCTTCAGTATAAGCTACAGATGGTCAAAAGAGATGTTTCTTCCAAGGCTTTTTCTCTTGATGTCACCAACTAAATGTGGCTTCTTGGGTCCTGGTTCCCTCCACCCTCCCTTGTCCTCCCAGTCCTATGAACAGACTCTATCCTTGAAAAGAGTTTTATATTTGTCCTGAGCATTTATAAAGATACTGTCAGGCTCTCCTCTTCCTCTCCCGGGGTATCTAATATAGTAGTGTTTATGTTTTGGGAAGAACAAAAATAGAAATGTTTATAACTGGTGGGGCAGAAAAAGAATGAACTCAAGCTGGAGTCATCAGCTTGGTAGACCTGTTTGTGAAAACAGTTCTCGCTAATTGTAGCCCTTCCAGAAGGACACATTATTATACTGACCATATGCAATTAACTTGGCTTTTCCTTCTCTTTGTATGAAAATAGAGCACACTGCCATTTTCCCTTCCGTATTCCCGAGCAAGGACTGTACATCCTTTCCTGGATGCAGTCCAGCATCAGTCTTTTCTTGAGGAGTTCTAAAATCTCTGTCTGGCATTAAATTTAATAGGTCTAGTATATCAAAAATAGAATTATAATTATGAAAAGTCAGTTAAAAGGAGGGTGAATGGTAAAATGAAATGAGATTTTTAATGGCTTGCCAACAGTTATAATTAATGAGATGGGGATCTGGCCACGCGTGTGACCTTCAGGTAGGAAACCGACAGAGCCCTTTGTCCGTGGGCCTGGGAAGGAAGATGATCTTTTGGAAGAACATGTTCCTGCCAGCTACCACTACCTCCTCTTGTGGGCTTCTTGAAGTCACGCTCACTGGTGTGTTCAAGGAGGCAGCTTGGGCATATCAGGTGCAGGAGAGCTTGGTCGGAAGAGACAAAGAGAGCCACAACACGGAACCGTGGAAGGTGTTTTGACAGTTGCTGCGCAGTGACTCCTGTGTTTGATAGGACACTTGTTTCCTTGCTCGTCCCGGGACGTTGCTTTTCACGACAGGGTTAATTCATGGGTCTGGTCCCCTTCACTCTCTGTTTTGCACGGCTCGTTTCTTTGGGCCCTACAGCTGCAAAAGAGAAGAGTACACACGAGTGCTGGCCTCAGAGCCCAATACCGTCCAACTGACAACTTCCTCGTGCATCAAATGGCTTCCGAAGGCTGCAAAAATTGTTTTTGTCTGATTAAACACAGGTCCCTTTGAACTCCGTGGGGGTTCTTTTCTGTGCAGGCTTCCTTGTAACTGTCTGCAACGTCCCCCCCACCCTTTTTTTTTTTTTTCTTTTGGGTCTGATTTGGAATCCCACTCCGCCTCCTTCCTCCGTTCCTAAAGCAGACATCTGTAGTTCCTATCGTGTCAGTTACGCTCCCTAGCCGGAGGCAGAGACAAGGCAAAGCTGAACTTTATGCTCTGCACGCATGTACATTCACCTCCTCTCCTGCTTCTGTCCCTGAAGTGGGTTGACCGGGAGACCGAGGCAGATCAGGACGATACCTCAGAGCCAGTTAGCGCAAGGTGTGAGTTACCCTTTAATGACCACCAGCAGAGCCTCTGACTTCCCTGGGAGCCCGCCGAGAGGAAGTGCATCTTCTGTGAGGCTGGGGCTTAATGAGGGCCAGAAGCTATCTCTTCCAGAGAAAGAACTGGGGCAAAGAGGCAGCTTAGAATTTATATTTATGGAACTGGAAATAGTATCCAGTTGGGAGACTCTTAATAGCACATATGCAGATAAATGGCTTCTTGGTCTTGGGGATGGGGCTAAGTGGTCAATGTCCTGAGATGAGTCCCGTCCTGACTGTCAGCTCGGACTCCTGCGGTGAGCTGTAGGAGGTGCAGAGGAACGCAGAAAATGGGATTTGCTTCTTTCTTGTTGCACGTGTTTATTTGTTTCTTTGCTCAACATTCTCCAGTCTTTTTGCTGACTGCAGTGCGAGGACCATTTTCTTCTTGTTCTAACCTGCTGCCTTTAATCTCCCAGTTAGACTTGTTGGGAAATACAATAAATGTGTTTATGTCCATCAAGTTTTCATCTTGAGTTCGACCCCAGAAATGCTGCTACCCACTCCTAGCTCCCCTGGGATTTCCGTTGGGGATCTCCGCTTAGGCACTCATCAAAGAACTATTGGAATGTTCTTCACATGCCAAGCCTACTTCTCCTCCAGTCTCTCCTCTCTCAGAAACGGCCCCATGGAGTGAGTAGCTCTCATGAAAACCTGGGGGTCATTCTTAATTCCTCGCATTTCCTCAGGGCCCCTCGTAGTTGCAAACACTTAACCACACTTGCCGCTCGGTGTTTTTGGACAGCTGAGGCATATTCACTCCCTGCGCTTCACATCCTCTGGTCCGTCCTCCACCCAGTAGCCCCAAAGGCTTTGAAACATGCAAAGTAGCTGATGTTCCCCCCACCCTCCTTTCCCACACCCACCGTGGCTTCTCAGTGCCAGAGAGCGGCGGCTGGTGACAATGACAGCCCGTCCCCCAGGCTGGCCCACCGCCAGGGACTGCAACCAGCCACACCCACAAATTTATATTTGTCCTATAGCAACAGCGCCCGAGCTGAGCAGTTGTGACAGGGACCCTATGGCCCCGCAAAGCCTGAAATACTATCTGGCCCTTTGCAGCAAGCGCTTTCCACTTGCTTCCATGGAATAGAATCTGTGTTTTTTCACCTGCACCAGCAACACTGGAGTTGAACCGCTCCTGCCTCCCTCTTGGCTCTTCCCTCCCCTTGTCTCTCACTGCGCACCTGCCTCGTTTCTGTTGCTCAGATACCCTGCTTCATGCCCCCGATCAGGGCTCTCCCCTAGAATGTGCTTCTCCCGCATCTCTGGGTGGCTTTTTGTTGTCACTCCCGTCTCCATGTGAGTGTCACCTCAGCAGAGCGGTCTTCCCCGGAAACTCTAGAACGTTGCGCTGCAAGCCGCACTCTCCAAAGTCGTCCTGTTTTATTTACCTCATGGCGATCACTTGCTACTTTGATTACTTATTGTATTGAACCTGTCCTCCTCACGAGAATGTACCTCGAGGAGGGAGGAACCTTCTCTGTCTATTTTCCTGCTGTGTCTTTAGTTCGGAGAACAGGGCCGGACACAGATTCGTGTCTGCAAGGTGAAGGCTGTCATGTGCCTGGTGGCCAATGGCCCAGGGAGAAGACGCCATGGGGTCAAGCAGGGGCTTGGCGTTGGCCGTGAAAACTGGGCTCAGATCGGGAAGGGTCTCTGAGGTTGCGTGGGATACTTCAGGAAATGAGGGTATGAACTTGTCAAGAAAAATCGAAAACAAGGTTAAGAACGTGACTGTGACCCTGAATTCACTTCTCCAAGGAATTTATAAGTGCGGCTCTTAGCTTGTCCACACAGGGGCTTTGTTGCGGGCTGGGAACCAGCACGGCTGATCGACAGCCTGGTCACCGTTGGGGTCAGGTGAGTCCCTGGAAGCGAAGACGACCGCGGTTTCCCCACAGTACACCCAAGTGGGCAAAACAAAAGGAAAGTTAGCCACATTGCCCCATCTCCTCTGTCTGCCCCTTGTGAACCCGTCCTCGTCGAGGTCGGTGACTCAGGGGGGTGGAGGGCAGAGCTCTTCTGCGAAGGCTGGGCTGAGGCGGACGCCACTTCCCCTAGAAATAGAAACCTTGGGCCATAAATGTCAGCTTTGATTTCATATTTAACACAAGGTTTTTTTTTTCTTTCAGTCTAACATCCGTTGGGACCTAAGTCAGCCTGCGGGTGAGGGCTGCCCATTTTCTGGAACCGTCAGTAACACCAGCTCATAGGGGATAGGCCCTGCTAGGATTTCCAGAAGGTTTGCCTTTTCTCTTGGAGGAGAAGGAAGTAGAATAATTAGCTGGGGTTTCAAAATGATTTTGTGTGACTGTGCATGGAGCACGCAACTTTTTTCTATGAGTTAGCTACTGATTTTCTGTATGCCTTTTTCATTTCCATTGAAAGGCATTAACGGTTGTATGAAACTAATGGAATAAAATGTCTCGGGAATGCTAGTACTTGTTGATGCCGTGGGATACAGGGTGAATCACATGGGGTGAGTGGCCAGGACGCCTTTCTAGATTAATCTGTACTGATGTGCGGTGGAGTGAATTTCAGCAGGTCCCTTCACTCATCTGGACTCCTGACTTCTCTTTGTTGAAATAAGGCATCTGAGTACAGGGGTCCTGAGGTTTCTGCTCACTTTGAGATTCTGTACTGGTGTTTTTTTCTGTTACTGAAGAATTACGTGTAGTAGGTTTAATTATCTGTAATATACTTACTTATCACTCTATCCTCTAGAGCAGAGGTGGGGAAGACAGTGATATTTTAGGTGTTGGAGGTCAGATGGTCTGTATTCAGCTCTGCTAGTGTCGTGCAAATGCAACCCCAGACTATAGGTAAACACCTGGGCGAGGCTGTGCTCCATAAAAATTTATTTACAGACAAAAATGCCATGGACCTGATTTGGTCCAGAGGCCACAAATGGCCAATCCCTGTTCCAGAGCCTAGACGCTGACAGTTTTCCTGTATAAATATTCAAGTTATCTTTCTTTAATAAAGTCGCCACATTCTTTGGATGTAAACTCGTTCACCTGTAAGACAACGAGAGGAATGGTGGAATATCGTTCATGACTGTGACTTAAGTATAATCAGCAAGCAGGCTATGCCATCCAGGCAGTATCTGGTGCGCCAGAGGGCTGGGGAGCAGCTACAGTAATTAAGGAAGGTTCAGGTAGCTTCCGGGACTGTGTTGTGCCTGGGAATGTTCAACGTTATGGCCAGCCCAAGTTCATTGGAGTATCCGTAGTAGAATGCAGATATGCGTGAACTTGCGCTTCTCTCTTGAGTGGCTCCCAGCCTGTTCGCAGTTGTTAGAGAGCAGTGGGGTCATTTTGAAGGGGTGGAGTGTGTTAGCAAAGGGGGGACATGAGAATGAGTTTGGCAAAGAGCTGGTTGGGAGCAGATGAGGCATCTGTGTTGGGGACAAGCAGAAGTGAAGGGCAGGGAGGTCTGAGAGGGGCTGACAGCCAGGCAAAGGCAGTTTGCTGTGGCCATGGAAACTGGAAGACAGAGAAAACCTTTGTGCAAGTGTATCACCTGACTGCAGCCGGTCGAAGGTCCCCCCCATCAATCACAGTGCTGTGGCGTGGCCCCAGGCCCAGGGGCAGACACCGGCACTGGGCACTCTTATCTTATCAGCCCGGATGTTCCAAGGTCTGAGAGATTATCTCCTGGACTCAGTCCAGGGTCAAACTTTTCTTTGGAATGGGTGGGGTTTGAACCCCCAGACCTGCTGAGTCTACTGGTTATGGAACAGTCTCTGGCTTGATGGATGGATTTCTGCTAGTGCTGCCCGTTGGGTTGGTTTGAACAGTTAGTTGTTCGTGGCCTTCCTAAACGTTCCAGAGCCTTCCTGCCATCACGGATAGACTGTGATGTACATGAGATTGCACATCCTTCTGTTGGGGGCTAAAATTCATGGCAGGTATTCTGCCTGATACTCAGGATATTGTCACGAGATGCAGCAGGGCCGTCCTCCCGGTGAACTTGGGGGGCAGGCGAAAACCACGCGTTACTGCCTGCAGTGGTGCAGGGGTTGGGGGGGCTGGTTCTGGAGACCTTCCCCTGACTTAGGGTCTCTGCCAGGTGTTTCGTGGGAATTGGTCTACACATTCTTCTCCTCGCAAACTCTTGTGTTCATATGTTCCCTCTGTCAGTATAGTTTGTTAAGAAACGATGAGGCAGCTGCTTTTGGCCCCACGGTCTCATTGATGAAAGCTCGGAGTCTGAGATGCAGAACGCAAGTCAGCCTCACTCCGAAGACCATGTCCCTTGCATCAGCAGTTGGGTGAACCGAGGTCAGTTTCGTTGGAATCCGCTTCTGACTCAGTTGCAGAGTTAATGGCCTTTGGTTCTGAGAAGACCCTGAGTTAATTTATTTTTCAATAATGTAATGGAACAGGCCTCTGTATCAGCAAGGAAACCCTGTTCTTAATTCCTTAGCTGTCCAGGAGAGGAGCCACCAGCCATGTCTGGCTGCTGGGCACTCAGATGTGGCTAGTTCAGATGGAGATATGCATCAGTGTAAAAATGGACACTGGAATTCAAAGGCATAGAACATGCACATGAAATCAAAATATCTCAACATTTTTTACTTTGCTAACATGGAAATAATATCCTGGATATACTAGGTTAAATAAACTATATTGTTGAAAATTAATTTTTCCTGCTTCTTGGCAATTTGCATTTTTTTCAATATTTTTATTTATTTGAGAGAGTGAGAGAGAGCAAGCATGTGCAGGAGTAGGGGGGAGGGACAGAGGGAGAAGGAGAAGCAGACTCCCCACTGAGCAGGGAGCCCGATGTGGGACTTCATCCCAGGATCCCGGGATCGCGACCTGAGCTGAAGGCAGACACTGACTGAGCCCCCTAGGTAGGCACCCTGCTTCTTAGCATTTTTTAATGTAGCTACTGGAAAGTTCAGCATTAAGTGTGTAGGTCACATTATGTTCATTGGCTAGCACTGCCGGAGACCACTGACCATCACACTATTTGGTACCAGCTAGTGTTTCTCGTCCTCAGTTTCACTCTGTTGTGTGTATATCTCACCTTTTCAGCTAAATTATGAATGTCTTCAAGACAGAGATCGGTCTTCCATACCTCTGTAACCTCGCCAGTCCTCAAGTGGGTCCTTCCAAAAGCAGGGGCTCAAGACTTAGTCATTGACTATGTATATGAGTCCATTCTAGATGCATATCACCCGGATGCTTAACCATGGAGTTTCTGAAAGAGTCTGGGTCCATCTTGGAATGCATTCTAGCTCTGGTGATGGGCAGAATCAGTAGTCTGGCAAAGAGACCATCTTGGGATGTATAGAATGTCTTCAAGCAAGGAGAATTCCTTGCACAAATGGCTTTATTTGTGCCCTTTCGGACTTCTGGTCATTCATGCTTATACAGCAAGCCCGTGGCCACTCCTGGAGTAATCTCGGTGCCCGTTGACTAGAAACAGTTCATTTTTATATTTTTAGTCACATTAACATCATTTGTAATTCTCAAGTTATAAATCTGAAGGAAATTACTTTTTAATGTCCTCTGGCACAACATTAAGATTTTGCAATTAGATTTTATAGCCTCTAGTCATATGCTGCAGGTCACAGGACAAAATTAAGACCCTTCTGCACAGGCAAGGTTTCCTGCCTGAAAGCCACACAGAGTTGAGGGGCGGGGCAGCTCTGGGACACACTTCACAGGCCGCCTGGAGGACAAAGCTGGTCACAGTCCAGGGGTTGGAAGGTCTGGCCTAGTTTACATTTGCATTTGCATAATCTTTTAAATTAAAAAAATTCTGTCTTGATGGATGGATGAATAGAAATTGCTTCTTGTGCAAGTTATCCAGCAATAAAAACCTGCTTCTTATCAGCTTGGTTCTGATCCGCAGCCCGCCAGGAATAATTGCTCCAGATGGTTTAATGAACTAGGAGGTTTCTGCGATCTTAGAAGTTGTAAACAAAAGGGAAGGCAACGCCAGCCTGCCAGGCAGATTTTTAAACCAGTTTATTGACAACATTCCAGAAACTTCTCTTTACACCTTCCCAGGTGTGTCTCTGGTAACCCTCAGACGACTCAGAATTTCTTGGGGCCCCCCCACTGACATTTGGATCCTGAGATCGAATGGCTTTTCCTGGTATGGCGGGAAAATCATAGAAACAAATGAAGACTGGGGGAAACAGTAGAAATCACGAATCCCACCCTTGATTCAGAAAGGGCATCCATTGCAGTTGGTTATGAAGATGGTGGTTGATTGTGATGAAATTTTGTCTCCTATAATTTCTCTTAAAATATATACTCAGTAAAAATACATACATATTAAAAAAAAACATGTATCAGTTCCATGTTATCCTCGTGTAATCTAACTTGTAGAAATGATATATCCGAAAATCACAACAGGAATCTCTTGGAGGGGTGAAACATGCCTTTAGCCTGTCCCAGGCCAGTCTTTTTTTTTTTTTTTTTTTTTATTCATTTGACAGGGAGAGAGATCACAAGTAGGCAGAGAGGCAGGCAGAGACAGAGAGAGGGGGAAGCAGGCTCCCTGCTGAGCAGAGAGCCCAATGTGGGGCTCGATCCCAGGACCCCGGGATCATGACCCGAGCCGAAGGCAGAGGCCTTAAACCACTGAGCCACCCAGGTGCCCCACCAGGCCAGTCTTCAGTCGGTCCGCTCCTGCCCATACTGGAACAGTGTGTGCGTTGCTGCTGCCTGTAATTTTAACAGATTCATGGCTATTATTTAATGCTTGCTTACATTGTAAGTCGATATTATACTGAGGATTCTGAGCTTACATTTGTGGCCTTCCGGTCGTGTCTGCGTTAAGCAGACCCCAATCAGGGAACGTTGTGAGTAGAAAGTGCATGATCACAGATCGTCTGATTCTTTAAGATTTTTATTTTTATTTATTTGTCAGAGAGCACAGGAGCGAGCACAGGCAGACAGAGTGGCAGGCAGAGGCAGAGGGAGAAGCAGGCTCACTGCCGAGCAAGGAGCCCGATGTGGGACTCGATCCCAGGACGCTGGGATCATGACCCGAGCCGAAGGCAGCCGCTTAACCAACTGAGCCACCCAGGCGTCCCAGATCGTCTGATTCTTAAGAAAATCTACCAGGCACGCTGTCTGGGGTGGAGGAGTGAACTTGACAAGAACCCAATTCCAGAGCATAGATATTTTGTGAAACTTACAGTTAGTGGAGTTTTCTAATGGTGAACCTGTGAAAAAAGGATTAAGTGTTGAAAATGTCACTGGGGTGGAGACATGAGCGCCCGACCCCCGTTGAGCGGGTGCATGACTGGACATAGAAAGTATGGGAAGGAGCACTGTTAGCATTTTAAAATATTCTGTTGTATGGGTCATGTTTACAAATAAAAATGTAAATGAAAGATGCTTTAACACCTTCTTGGTGTACTGGATCCTTTCTACTTTTGATGGTATAAAAATGTTCTACCAAAAAAAAGAGTTTTACTTTCCCTAATTGGTTATTATTGGACATTTTTGCTTTATTTTTAAACAGTCACATCAATTGAATATTTTGATCATTTCCTATAGCAAGCTTTTGAGATTTTTTTCCACCTAATTTAGTGTCATATATATACATATATGCATATATATATATATTTATATCTCTTAGGTACATTTATGCAAGTACACTTGTATACCTGTGTATATACATAATTACATATACACATATGTATATATATCAATGAACATGTTGATGCCTTTAGATACAAATATGTGTAACTGTGTATGTATACATATCTGTATCCCGGGATAATATATGTAAATATAATTAATATAGATATTATAAACCTGTGCATGTATATATGTGCGAGTACACACACATATGCATATACATATATACATACCATATATGTGGGTGAATATATTGAGATCTAAATCAATATCTGGGCATTTTGGTCCCTTAAAATACTATAACTTAGAAAGTTTTGTGTGCTCAGAGATCACATGATGATATTCCCACCTGGATGGATATTCTACTAGTGCCACGATGGAGAAGATAGATTGGCAAGGAAATCACAGGGTTTGGGGTCTTCCATTGGATCTCATCAACATGTAACTTCAGGCAGTCATGTAACTTCTTTGCCCTTAGTTTTACAAAGTCAGGGGGAAGGATTGCAGTATAGCCAATGTCATGTCCTACTGTACTCTCTTCGGTTCTGTGAAGTCCCAGGTGGCAGGTATAGTGAAAATAACTTGAGGTCCTTGCATTTGGAGAAAGAAAATTGGCCTGGTACTTTTAAGTCTTTCTAGAAAGCTAAAGTAAGGCATAGAGTATTGGCATATTTGTGCATTAGCTGATGTAAGCAGGAGGTAAATTTTCCACTGTTGGGACCTTCTTCCTCCGTGTGCCTTATTGCCTTTGGGGGACCCTGGTTTCTTTCTGCTTTTTTCTGGGACCTTC
Organism: Taxidea taxus jeffersonii; assembly: GCA_003697995.1. Classification (NCBI taxonomy): domain Eukaryota; kingdom Metazoa; phylum Chordata; class Mammalia; order Carnivora; family Mustelidae; genus Taxidea; species Taxidea taxus. The sequence goes on from RCUC01111186.1 coordinate 65,139, forward strand.
CTTCTTCCAGCTTTGCCCTGACTAATGGGCAGCTTGGGCTGGAACATTCCTGTCCCCGATCTGAAAATTACCACCTCTTCCTTTCTATCTAATTTTGCTCTCTTTTGGTGGGTGGCAACTACCGTTTCCGATAGGTTTAATCCATGCTGATATATTACTAGGTGCTAGGGATTAATGTTCTTTATACATTCCTGGGAAAATTGATTTTTAATTTGGACCTTATGGAAATACTGCCTTATTCTTATCCTGGGTTTAAATTCCAGCTTAGTCATTTACCACTTACATTGCATTTGGCAAGATGTTTAACTTGTCAGGAACTCAGGGTTTTTAATTTTGAAAATTTTTATTTCTTTAAGAAAGATTACAGCTCTAGCTTCACAGGATTATAAACATTAAATGGAATAAGACATCGTTAACATGTAAAAGTATTTAACATAGTTCCTGAAACTAAGTAACCACTGATAATACACAGTAATAAAAAAAAGTGTTAAAAAGAGATGTTGGTTGTTCTGATAACATGTGTTTTTCACAAGCGTAAATGTTTGTGGACTTGCATGTTGCCTCTCTCATGAAGTGTTTGCCTCGATCTGCCACTGGACAAGCACATGAAGTTTTGGAACTGAAATCTTTTTTAACACCTCAAAGAATTTCAGGCAGGACTCCTATAGCTGAAAACCTGGACATATCTTTTTTTTTTAAATTTTTTAAGCTTTTTGTTTATTGACTTGAGAGAGGGACAGTGAGAGAGAGCATAGTGGGGAGGAGGTCAGAGGGAGAAGCAGACTCCCTGTGGAGCTGGGAGCCCGATGCAGGACTCGATCCCAGGACTCCGAGATCATGACCTGAGCTGAAGGCAGTTGCTTAACCAACTGAGCCACCAGGCGCCCAAACCTGGATATATCTTATTTTGGGGGTGAAGCATGGCATGGGGTGCTGGGATTGCTGCCCGAAGTGTGCTTGCCCAGGTCTGAGTGATTGGTGCTGAAGGGACACGCCTGGGAAAACAGATGGGAAAGGAAAAGAAGGAAAGTACTAGCGGTCCAGCGACGGTGCAGGAAACGGGCGTTGGCTGGCATGCTAGTCTTCTTTGTATGGCTTCTTAAAAACTCCACTCCTCTGTTTTCCAGTCATGTTTTAGCTCAGATTGCCTTGCCAGAATGGTTATGTAATGCACCGAAGCTGAAAATGATGCCCATGGAAGGGAGATGCGTGCCACCTTTAAAGACTATCAGGTATCTTTGATGTAGGATGGTTTCTCTCACAATTCCGGGAGAGGTCAGGTGAGGAGAGCTTCTGGAATGCTTGGTGGAGAGTACAGTCTGTTCCTCTCCTCCCGGCCCGAGGTGCCCCGCTGGCTGGAGTGGCCTTCTGGGGAAGGTGAGGACCCAGCCCTTGTAATTTCAATGTCCTGCCCACACACCTCAGAGCTGAGTGGTCTAGACTGTTGAGACATCGGGCCATTCCATTCTGCTTGTATCATCTCTGCCTTCTCCTTCTAGAATGTTCTCTGCTCTGATAAAGCAGACCAGTGTGTGGTTATTGACATTTTCTCCTTCCTTCATTACACCGAGACCCTTGGAGCATCAAATCTAACTAGTAACGATGGGAATGCTCTTTCCTGTAGGTCTTCACTGACATGTAGATCATTGTTATTCATAATCACTACACCAGAAACAATCAATGCATTATTTATTAAACTGAGTAGGTGGCTGTTTTTATTTAACAGTATACATCAGTGGGAATCGATTCACTTTCAAAATGAAGCGGATGTTGATTTTTCTTTCTTGTTACCTTTGAATGCGTTGTATAATGTGTTACTTGGGAAGCTACCTGTTAACGTTCTTCCAGTACGGGTTTCAGGTCCCCCAGAGAAGTTCCTCAGTCCTGCTTGTTGGACTCCTTCACCGACTGACGTTTGGAGTGAAGAATGGAACAGGCTCTCTATAGCCACTCCTGTTTGACCTGGGAGGTTTCGCTGCTCAGTTCTTGCACCCCCGGTCAACGTGGTCCCTGCACTCGGCGGAGCCATCAGTCGGGTATTCTGAGGGACCGCCCGGTTTGGGGACCAGTGCTGGTCTTCCCCTGTGATTCTTACTTACCAGGCTCTAAAAAGTTTTCTTGGCTTGCAGCCATGACTACCTTCAATATCTTTACAGTGTTTGATTCTTTATTCAATAGTCATGTATGTCCTTTTTTAAAAAAAATTCTGTCTTCTGGAATCCATCCATCCAGAAGACAGAATGACAAGTCATTCAAGTCAATGACTGACTTGAATCTGTAAGCTCAAGTCCTAGTTTGTATATACCATCGTTTTGACCAAATTTATTAATGCCAACATATGTTCCTAAAAGTTATTTCTTGAAATGGTAATGCTGGGTTCTTTTAAAAATCAGATCACTATACTTTTTATTACAGTATTTATAAGACAATCACGGGGGTGCTCCTGTAGCGGTAGGCGAGGGCATCCGTGTTATCTTTGCAGCTAATTTTGCAATAAAGAGTCATTGCCAGAGGCCATGTTAAAAAAGCCGTATTTGTGTAATGAATGGATGAGCTAGAATGATTTCTCTCAAATATTACAAATTATCTACAAAGTATTCAATTTGAAGCTAGCTGTTTTATGTGACTACCCAACTTCCAAACAAGGTTGTATTGGCTGCCATATTGAAGCTCCATTTCATCAAATAGGTTGTGTGTTTTTTGTTTTTTGTTTTCTAGAAAGATCAGAAGAGAGAGAAGAACAAAAAACATAAACCCATTATTTGGGAGGAGTGGGCGTGTATTAAGAAAGTTAATGTTACTGGAAGTCGTATCTCTCAACCTACGACGTGCTGTGTGCCTTCCCCTGCTCTCTTCTCTTGCCCTGACCTTTCTTTGGCATCTCCTGAGCCTGTTCGCACCATCTGCCCTGTGTTCAGACTCTGTCCTCGCTGGCCTTACCTGACACTGTATTCTTCTAGCTTTCTGTATTCATAAAGGTTCATTTTTGCAATGCTTTCCGAAGGAGTGCTGGTAATTTCTTCATGCTACTATGGAAATCTGTCATTGTGGTGGCAAATTCTACAGATAGAACTTCTGACATTAAGCTTGTTGATCCCTTCTTGTGTTTCTGGAGTAAACCCTGTCCCATAGGAAATGGGGTGTGTGTGTGTGTGTGTGTGTGTGATTTGCTCATTTCATCCTTCCTTCGCACTGTTTCCAGCCGTGTTCTTAAATGAGGTTAGCCAATGATTTTCCTTTCTCCTAATGTCTCTGTGGAGCCTTCCTAGCAAGATCATCAGGATCACAAGTGCCTCAGAATTGCATTAGGAAGCTTTACCTCTTTGTCTCGTCTCTGAAGTAAGCTGTATAAAGTTGGGATTACACGTTCCTTGAGGGGTTGTTGAAACGTCCCTATGAAGGTGAGCCTACAACCTTCTTTGACAAACTGTACCTGGGAGTTTACCACACATTTTGTCTTGGGCATTTATCACTGCCATAACAAGAGTGTAAGGAACATGTATTTTAAAAGGTGGTTTTTTGTTTTGTTTTGTTTTTAAATGAGGGAATATGTGTATACTTCCAGACAGAGGGAAAGGGCCTGGTAACACGGGAGATACTAAAGGAGAAAAGAGGTGATTTAGAGAAGGGACTGAAGAGGAGGGAAGAGGTGGGATGAGCAGAGGTCAGGTCCCCCAGAGAAGTTCCTGGTCTTGGCCAGAGGGCTGGTCTTGGCCAGAGGAGAGAACACCAGCCCCCGATCTTGCAGGGAAAGTGGGAAGGAGTGGTGTCGGGACAGGCACCGTCTCAGGGAGAGACGGGTTGTGCAGGACTCTTCTCCCCAAGCCCTCATGGTGTTCGGTCAGATAGAGGGCGTGGGTTATGCAGTTGAGGTGATCAGACCTGGAGGAATGCACAGGAAAAATCACAAAAAGAAGAGAATGGGCAGATTACCCGACTCTGATCGAGTGTTAACTGTAGAAATACAGTTTTCATGGGGCAGCTTTTTGGAAATTTAAATAAGGAAAAGGGAGCAACCGTGATCGAACGATAGGCTGTTCGCTTGTTTTTCCCTGTCTACGTGCCTCCTGTTATGATTTGAGGGCATCTTAGGAAACAGTATGGCACTTCTCATTGCTCAGTACAGGAACCCAAACTGGAAGGACGTCCCCTCCTCCTCGTCACCGTTGGCCACTCTCTTCCCATTTGTCTAATGGAAAAGAGAGATCCATACACAGAGGCAAGCTCACTGATTTTCTTCTGATGTCTTTTCACAGCCTTCTCTCCTCTGACATGGCTCACTTGTCCCCTCCTCCACCACAGAGTCCAGCCTGTGATGCTCTGTTCTCGCCTCCTGCAACCTCCTTGTTCTCAGCACCTTGAGTCTGACACGCTGTCTGGCTGTGGGGACTGTGGGTTTGGGTGAACAGGACCCGGGGACTCCAGGCCTGGCGGGGGCTCCCTTGTCCTGAGTGTCCTGTCTGGTGACGAAGGTCTTGTATTAAAATAGCTCTCCAGGTACCTCCAGGTTTTAGCTGTGCTCAGCAGTGGCTCTGGGGCCATTCTTCCCATGTGACCTTCTCCGCTGCTGCACCTGACCTGTCTTCTCTCTCTCGGGCCGCCTTTCACCTCCTGATGCCCGTGACTCATCATCATTGTTTTCCTCTTCATTCAGTCTTGGGCCGATTTTGTTCTCCTCCACCTGTTCTTTTGCCTCTCCCCCCCGCTCCCCCGTTAGTTATCAGGCCTGTGGGACGCCCCCCACTGCCTCCTCCTCCTGCATTCGCGAAGCCGCCACCTACATACACCTCGTATAGGGTGACGCTTTCTAACATCTAACCTTCCTGCCTCCATCCTGCCTGCCAGGGTCTCATGCCCATTCCCAAGATCCCTGCTTTCATGGGTTCAAGACCCTGCCTGGGAACTTTCAAAGCCCCTTTGTCACGGTTGAAGACAAATCGCAACGTGTGAACTTGGGAGCGAATAGTTCACGGCTCAGTTTAAACACACCTGTCAGGGATCCGTCCCGGGGCTTTCTCGAGTTGCCGTTGCTCTTCTCCAGTTTCCCTCTCGCCGCTCATTCTGCATCTGCCCCCCACCCCCAATCCACCGGTTGTTGCGTGTCCGTTACTGTGTCTTCCGTGATAGCTTCCTGCCCGCGGGCCATGGTGCAGTGGGCTATAGGCACCCCAGCAAGCTTTCTGGACATTGGAGCCTTTGGTTCCAGCTTCAGAAGCAGAGAACTGGTGGTGCCCAATGGACAAGAAGGGGAGAAACACCGATCACAGGTGGTCCCTCCGGCACCATGTCACCCCTTGTTGCTCTGGGCTTCTGGAACGCATCCGTGCCGTACATATGCGGTTAGATCTTTCCTTTCTTCTTACCTAGGACCCCGTTGTCTCTCCCATTTGTGTGAGAGTGCTTCCTCTAGCATTACAGATGCCTGTAAAGATCTTCTATTCATGGACCCTGTGCTGAAAGAAGGTACTAGCGCTCGATCCCTAACTGAATATGAACTTCTGGAACATGCCATTGAGTAGCAACTTTCCATAGCTCCAGGGCCTTGTACGCACTCTGTAATTAAGTGTTTTCTTTTAAATGACTTGGATCTGAAATGAATAAATTTATATAAACTTCTAAAAAGAATCAAGACGCACATTAAAATTTCAAAGCCCAAATACAAGTCTCTGTAGAATTCAACCCTGGTTTCCTTTGTGTGGAGTAGAACCTTCTGTTCGTGACCTTTTGAACCGGTAGTAGAGAAATGCTCTACTTATTACACAGAACGATTCCTGGAAAATAATCTCTCTCAATCAAATCAGCAAAGGTGTTTGTGTGGGACATGTTATGGGACATGGGCCTGTTTCCATATAAAATCTGGTTTTGGCATCTGTTTCCATGGAAATACATTATTTCTTTGCTCTACCAGTGGTTTTGTTGATGTGACATCTTTCATGTGCCTCTCTAATCAGTGTGATATCACTCAAAATAGTAAATCCAAGAAAAAAATGACAGGGAACATGGCTAATTGTCAGAAATCATGATTTCTGCAGGTGACTCCCAGAGTATTTTTGTGGTGTCAGAAACGTGCTAATAAAAGTTGCAGAAGCGGCTCGTGAAGCCACCCTGAAGTCCCTCTCTGGGTTCTCTGTCGGGCCCAGAGCCCAGACAGAAATGCACCTCTGCCTTGGAAATCTCACTCGAGCACGGATGCCTCCCTCCCTCATCCTTGGGTGGCCCCCCCCTGTAGGTTTTACACGTCCTCGGTGTGAGTCCTATGACATTCTGTTGGAAACCTCCCGTGGCCCCCACACGTCAGGGGACCTCCGGGTCTTCTCTGAAATGTCATGTTTGCTACCTGTTATGCGCTTTGTGTGGTCCCTCAAGGGAACAAAGAAAAATCATTCATTTTTATCTTTTCGTTTATTTATTTTTCCTATTTAGAAATTGGCCCCTGGTTACGGGAGTTCAGAGCGAAGAATGCTGTGGATTTCTCGCAGTTAACATTTGATCCAGGACAGAAAGAACTTGTTGTAGGAGCAAGGTGAGAGATCTTATGTTTCGCCCCTGTGGATAATTTTGGATTTTACCTGACGTCTCTGCAGCTACACGTGAGATTCTCTGCTGTAGTTCACAAGTGCTAAGTCATACTTCTGAACGTGAAATACGGTATAAGGTGGCCCTAAACGTCGGCTCCTAATAATCGGATGATGCCTGCTCTTTATAGCAAGCGTTCGTTGGGGGGGGGGGGTGTTCCCAGGCACCAGGAATGGTTCTCACATGAATGAATTCATTTTTTTCCATGAAAGCTGAGAGGTGGGTATTGTCAGCATCCCTGCTGTAGATATGAGGACACCAAGGCAGGACGTAATCTGATGTCCAGGAAAAGCTGGGCTCAGGCTTCAGACCCAGGCATTTTGACTCCAGAAACCATGTTCTCAACTTTTCAGTACATTCTTCAGTAAAATTCTGGAGTCAAGAGGTTTTGACGCCCATTCCAGTGCCCGCTGTTAACGTTCTCCATGACTTTGATTGCATCATTTACCAGTCAACTGAGAATTCAAGGAAATTGTTACTGCTTACCCCTCCCAAGGTGCCCATGCTCTGGTGTCCAGGTCAACACTTGACCTTCCATTTGATGGCGAGGCTATTAAACATAGAGTAGATCTTGAGTTGTTTCCCTCCTATTTATCATCCCTTCTTTAGAAAACAGGCATAACCCGTGCATTCAGATCACCTATCCTGCCAGTGCATTTTGAGGATGATATATAAAAAAAATACTTCATACCCTTATCTAAGGAAAAATACTAATTTTGAAGAAAGAGGCAATTGGCTTCTTTTGGCATTCAGGAAAAACACGTCAGGTGCCGAGTGCTTCTATCTCTTTTGGTGACGTTTACTAGATCATAAAACATACGTTTCTTAGCAAGAGAGGGTATGCAGTTCCCATATACAACTGGGTGAAGCCAAACCTGGCTTATGCACTGGGCACTCCAGATAAACACTGAATGGTTTCTGGAATCATCGCTTTGGCTCTCAGACCTCAAGGAGCCCTCGGGTATGCACCCAACACTCGAAGGCATTGAGGTGCTTGGGCGCAGCGTTAAGTGAATGGATGGAAGCTGACTTAGTTCCTAGCACTGAGCATGGCCCCTGAATCTCCTTTGGTATTTTTGAGCAGACAGGGAGTACGGATGGGTTGGGCTGCCTTTGCATATTTTTCGTACTCCAGCCCATGGGGAGTACACGGGGGCCGTCAGATGCTGTCTTCCGTCACATTTCATCACGGGAGCCTGGATCGATGTTTCAGGGGCTTTTAGTTGGTCCTCTGGCCTCCAGATTTTGTCCTCCTGTGTACCGGGGCCAACACCTTCTTTATAAAATGCCATGTGCCTCCCCCACTTTGTAGTTCCCTTTGGATAAATGCTGGCATTTCCGTGTTGCCCACCATACCCCTGTGGTGCCATGTGGCGCCACGCCCCTTAGAAACTCAGCTCATTCTCCCATCGTCCAGGCCTGTGGACTTGCTTCTCTAGCCCACCACTGTCACACGTTCTCTTTCTTGCCTCTGGGATTTGGTAACAAACTTCTTTGCTTTTCTGGAGCTTAGCTGCCCCCTCCCCGAAGTTCTTTACTTGGTGATCTCACTCCGAGTAAAGAGATCCGGCTCAGGAGTCCTCTCCTGGGCCTGAGCTCCTCCTTCCGCTGGTCTGCTCGGTCCTTTTAACACGCCGGTCGTGTACCTTCCTTACCGCATTATTATGTGATTTTTTTGGGCGGGTGTCACCCACAACGCCCCTCCCCCCATTATCAGAGAGGGACTTGCCAGATGGTGGGCGATGTGCCTGTCTTTTCTCCGCTTCTCCAGAAGGTAGCACAGTTTCTCCCCTCACGAAAGCTCAGAGATACCTGTTGACTCAGCATATGTACTTCAAGGAATTGATTTATACAGGTGCCCTGCATCTGGGGGGACCCTCGGGGGAAGACGGGGTTGGGTTTTGTAGCAGATTCCCACGTTTGGGCAAAGACACCAGGGCAGTGGCAGTCTCTGCCCCAAAGCTAACCCCTAGGGAAAATGAGCTCTCACCCTTAGCCAAAGGGGAAGGAGCCACCGGCCGAGGTAGAAGGTATATGACCTCGGTGGGTAGAGCTGTGTCTTCTACGCTTCATTCAACCCTGAAGGACATTGGGAAAGGTTTGCCTGTGAGCTTGAGTTGAAAGACTCCCCACGGTTTCTGGAAGACCGTGGTGCCCCACATCTAGGACAGCGCCACACACGCGCAAACACGCCACAGGGGTTTGGCTTTTGGCGAAAGACATAGATTCTCTTAATGGATGTGGAAAGCCACAGAGCAGATTGGCACTTGGAAGAGAGATCTCGTGGTCCTGTCCTAGTGCAAGAAGCAAGGGAGAGGAAGAGAGGTCAGCTGAACCAGCTCAGCTGTATGACCTTAAGCCCGTTTCAGAGTCTGATTTTCTCTGTAATTGTTTCTACCCCTGTCAGCTGTTGGGAGGATTTAATAAAATGATCCATGAAAAGTGATTGTCGCTGCCGGCAGCGGTAGGGTGGCTCTGCGGAGAGTTCTGGATTTTGGCATCCATGTGCAGGGGGTGGCCATCAGTGAGCGAGGAGAATAGGAATCTCACCAGGAAATTTGGTGGGTTTAGGCTCAGAGGGTTTGAGAGGGAGTGCGAACCAGTTATAAAACTTTAAAAATAACCCAGCCCTCAGTTTCCTGTTTGGGAGGGCTTGCCCTAGCAAAGAAGTTCAGGCAGCAGGTGCATACTGAAGACATCTGTGAGGGTTTCAGTGTGAGCGCTGGGAAAATACGATGATAGGCTTTCTGTTTTATAGGTAGCACTCGGCATTGCAAAGCCATTTGTTGGCTGGTTTTACTTTATGCTGGTGATATTTTATGTTCTTGAAATTGAATTCAGTTAAAGATTCTGTGCACTCTTTGCAAAAAGAAGTTCATTGTGCTGCGAAGGGTGTCTCGGGCTGCTGTCTTTAAACGATTTGTGGTTAGACAGTGCCAGAAGGGACGTGCATTTTGAATTCATGGAACTTCTGGAAAGATCCCTAAGCTTACTATTTCCAAGGTGCACATTACCCTTTATATTATTTTAAAGGCATTGACATTCACATTTTGTTTCACCGAAGGGTTCTTTAAAAATTAAAATAACATTTGTGTTTTCAATGGCGAGACGAAGGTATTTGCATTTTAGAAAATGTGGAAAATACAGTTAAAACATTAGGAAAAGAACAGTTTCAATCACAGTTAACCTTTTCAATTATTCCCCTGTATTATTTGATTTATTATTGTTACATGATTGTGGGATGATATTTTATGAATGATTTATATATGTCTTTGTCAAAAAACCTACTAAAAGCAGTTTCTATCTCATCTTATTTTATTTGTTTTCCATGACATTTACACAGAGGAAGAAAAATTCCAAAGTGAAGAACTATGGTGTAGAGATTTGGTAGGGATAACCATCAAAGTATTGATATTAATACTAGTTCAGGACGTTGATGTAAGTGCAAGGTTTGTTGCATATGGGACTGTAAAGCTGGATGTAAGGAGGTGATTCTAGTTTTATTCTCCAATGAATCTGTCTGTCTTTAGTGTTCAGGTTCACTATAAGGATGACAAGTGATTCCGTGCTAAATTCAAATGTTATTCCAAGTGGCAACTAACTTGGTTTCATATAGAGCAGTGTTTTTGATTATAATCAAATAATAATCAGGGCATTTACAGATGAGCCATATTTTTATAAAGCATAAAGCCATATAGCCTCTCATCCAAGAGAATATGAGTTTCTTTCCATTCTTTTTGTTTGTTTCTCGATCTTTCAATTGATTTCTTCCTTCCTTTCTTTCTTTCTTTCTAAGATTTATTTATCTATTTTATTTATTTTTTCCCAAAGATTTTATTTATTTATTGTCAGAGAGAGAGACAGAGAAACAGTACAAGCAAGGGATGAGGCAGGCTCCCTGCTGAACAAGGAGCCGGATGGCAGGACTTGATCCCAGGACTCTGGGATCATTACCTGATCTGAAGGCAGATGCTTAACCAACTGAGCCACCCAGGCGTCCCTGTTTATTTATTTTAGAGAATGAGAGAGAGAGAGAGAGAGAGAGCATGTGAGTGAGCACGCAAAGGGGGAGGGGCAGAGGGGAAGGGAGAGAGAGAATCTCAAGCAGACTATGAGCTGAGTACAGAGCCCAACGTGGGGCTCGATCTCACAACCCTGAGATCACACCTGAGCCAAAACCAAAAGGCAGATGCTTAACTGACTGTGTCACCTAGGCACCTGTCAGTTGATTTGTGATTATCTTTCTCTGCTCTGGCCTGCTTCCGTGCAACAGAGGTATAGAAATTGAAGGGCATCGTCTCACAACCTACGATATTTTAATAAGAACGCTCACTCACCCATGAGCTTTCACACAAGGACCTCTGAGTCCAGGAGGCACAATGATCTACAGGAGATTAATGTAGTGGGATTGATGTCCATAGACTCAGTACTTGGGTCAGGTAACAATCATAATTGATGATAAATAGAACAATATATGACCTTGGAAATTTCAAATTTTAATTCTATTAAAATTTAATTCATTAAATGGGAACATTATGGAGCTATCAAGAGAAAGAACAAAGGGGGATGCGTGAGTCCCCTTGCACAGCTGACCTAAGGACCAGCCCCGAGCTTTGTCCCTTGCTCAGAGCCCTTCGTTTGCCCGCACCAGCCAATGAACTATGCCCAGGGGTGGGAAGATATTTTTGTTCATGGGTCTAGACAACAAATAGCATCAACTTCGAGTTAGCATGTCATGACGAAAATCAGAAGCGAAAACCTCAGTGCTTTCAAAACAGGGCTTGATCTTCCTTATAATCACAAAAACCAGACTTGAAAAATTTTAGCATTTTATTTTCAAGCATTGTTCTGCCCTTGGTTTGATTCTGCAAAAATGAAAATAAAAAAGAAAAGATTAACTTGCTTTTGCTATGCTGGTGTTGAATTTGCTTTAAGTATTCAAAGCATCCCTTCCCGTAATATTCCATTGAATGAATGGGCGGGCTTCTATTTAATTAGCCTAAGTTCCTCCTTTCAGAATGATTTTGCCACTGGATCTAAACAAGGAGCTGAATTTTAGAAGCATTAGTTTTTTTTTTTTTTTAATTGACCAATGTAATTCAGTCTTTTAATTTTTTTTTTAGTGATTTTTTTTAATTGCTGTTTTTTTAATTGCTGTTTTTATTTTAAAGTCATACCTTAGAATTAATCTGTTGCAAGCAGCATATGATTAAAAGGAAGAATGTAGTTTTTAAAATTAGATCAACAATTCTACTTCCAGTAGCCATGAGGTCTTTCTGTTTTCCAGAGGAGACATTTCAGTCAAGTTCACACAATTAAAGGTAACTCCTGTTGAGTGGAATGAAGTCTGCGATTAGGAGTGAATCTAGAAAGCTGTAGCTCCCTATAGTGCAAAGAAATGCAAGGGGGTGATGATGTTTACCTTGTATTTATATTAATTATGATTTAGGAAAAACACCTGGTGATGAAAAAAAAGGATGGCCTTTTCATTCCTGCTCTTCACCTGGAAGTCTTTTTTTTTTTTTAAATGTTTATTTATTTATTTATTTATTTTTATTTGAGAGAGACAGAGAGGGGGGCGGACAGCAGGAGGGGGAGAGAAAGAATCTCAAGCATACTCCGTGCTGAGCTGGGAGCCTGATGCGGGGCTTAATCCCAGGACCCTGAGATCATGACCTGAGCAGAAATCAAGAGTCTGATGCTTATCCAACTGAGCCACCCCGGTGCCCCCTGGAAATTTATTTTTATCCTTTAGTTTATTCCTTAAATATTTTCTCCATCATTTTCCTTCTTAGTGTTGGCACTGGAGTTATTGATGTGTGCTTCTCTTTGGATTCTCTTTGCTTGTTTTCCTCCTCCTCATACCTATTAGTCTCCTTTCTTCCAGGAAGCCTACTTGATGAATTAACCTGGTCTGGGTTAAAAAGTCCCATTCCTTGTCTGATGGCTTTGTTACATTTTGTCCAATATTTGCCAGACATCAGTGGAAGCATCACCACTGTTCGCTCGAAGTGAAGCTTCCTCAGTCCCTTGCTCCCAGCTCTGCTGACTTGGTGGGATGGAAGGGGTCCAGGAGTGCAAGCTTTCAAGAAACAGGAGGTCTACAGACCCTTTTGTGGGAAAGATTTCTGCACATTGTGTACCTTTTGCTGTTGTAAAAAAAAGAGAGAGAGTAATCTCTGCACTTTCTTCCCTGCTGGAACTGGGGAGCAGATAAGTCTGGCAGCAAAGTTATTTATTTAGTTATAAAGTTCTTTTTTTCCAAAATGCATGAATGAGCCAACAAAGCAGTGCAATGAAAGGTCATCAGCGTCTTTACTTTGAGCGTGTGTGTTCGCTCGTGTTTGGGTGTGGAGGGCTTTGCTCCTAGCCAGTCCCACAGAGGGCCCGTCAGTGTATCAGTTCACTTAGTTACTTTGCCACGACTGTTCATTTATCACATATTCATTGAACCTCCTTATGCCAGGAAGGATCAAAGGCATGGGGAAACAAAGATGAAGGGTAGTCTCTACCTTTGAAGACTTCATAGCCTAGTGCAAACCTAGCGCAAGGCTGGCAAGCTGAGGCTCCAGAGTTGGCCTTCTGTCTTTGTAAATAAAGTTTTATTGGCACATAGTCACACCCATTCACTTGCATATTTCCTATGGCTGCTTTTGAGTTTTGCCTGCGGAGATGAGTAGTTGCAACTCAGGCCATCCGTAAAGGCAAAGCATTTGTTATCTGGCCTTAAAGGAAACATTTGCTGACTCTTGGCCGTTGGCTATGCGGGGAACACAGGCAATGAGAGTTTCCCAGGAAGGCCTGGGTCAAGGGCCCTGGAAACCCCAAGAACAAAGAAACATGATGGTCTTTCGGGCTGAAAAGGGTGCACGGAGAAGATGCTCTTTCAGGTGGGCCCTGGAAATGCATCAGGAGTCTGGCAGGTGGACTGTACCTTGGGGAACATCGGAGATCCTGGTGAGGTTGAGAAGAACTCGGCTTGCCCGGACCAGTTGGTAACAGAGTGGAGGTTGTTCTTGGGGAGGCAGGAGTTCTAGGAGGGGTCAGATTACGGAGGAGCTTGGACTTAAACAGTGATTCCAATTTTGGCAGTCATGAGAGGCCTTATAAGAATGCAGATACCCAAGCCCCTCTTCAGACCATTGCAGTTCGATGTTCTGGAAGTGATGTTGGAATCTTTGGTTTAATTAAGTTTCTGAGGATCTACTGGCCTGGCAGATTTGAGAACCTCTGCTAAAGGCATTATGAGTTTAGGAGATTTCTAAGCCTACGTATTTACATGCTCTGACTTGCATTAGGAAGATACTTCTACCGTATTGTGTGCAGAGTGTTCTAGAGTTTGAGGTTGGGGCTGTGGATCAGGTGACAGAAAGAACTTATCCTCAGGTTGTGATGGTGGAAATGAGGAAGAGTCAGATTCGAGACATACTTCAGAGCCTGGTGTGACAGTGATTGATGGCAATGGGAATGGGGTGGCAGAGGCCAAGGGTAGAAGGTGAGATTTGGCACAAGGTTTGGGAGTGTGGCTTATTGGGATGGCATTAGCTAGCCCTGAGCATGTGGGGGAATAAACTGCAATTCTTTGATAATTTGAAAATACATGAAAAAAAATTTCCAGCTTTTGCTAACTCTGAAGATGACCCAGAAAAAGAATTATATATGGAAATCTCTTGAGGAGTGAACATTCCTAAGAAAGCAGAGGTTAAGGGAGTCATAAGATGGTTCAGTTGTGTTTTTTCCAATGAAATATGATCTCTATTAACTGAAAAATGGGAAGGAATGAATCAAATACCCTGTGGACCCACAAAAGCAGAAGTTGTGAGTTCAATTTGGGGCAATAAGTCATCATCTGTAATCCTTAAAGCACGGAGGGATTTGCAAGTCATATTTAGAGTATATTAAAATTTAAATTATCAGTGTGATTATTAACAGTATTGATTCATAACTTTGACCCTAAATATGCTTATGGGAGAAGGTTTTTCTGATTTTATGTCTCTGCAATTTGCTAACAGTATCGGTCTTAATTGTTGCTCATCTCTCGGAATCCATCTTTGTTCCTTCATTTTGCTTGCTAGTAACAAGAAGCTCTCCATCTACTTCTGTGCCTTTTAATCTTGGTGTTTAAACACACAAGAGTGCCATTAAAATGATTTGTTCTTGGTTTTGATGTATTCTTTGAAAAATCCTAATAACCAAGACTTTCAAAGGGTTTGAAATAACCTTTGGTGGATAAAGAATGAAAACATCCAGTGCAATTTTGGGGGCATGTCATGACGCATATGGTCATGACAACAATAATAAAATAAGAATTATTTAAAAATTTACATAGCCTAAAGTTTACTGTTTTTGAGGAGGATAGGAACAATTTTGAGCGAGGAGGTAGCTCATGCCAGGAGCTGCTTGTTCCTAAACTGGGACCTAAAAGTGATCCAGCCGAATAGTTAAAAAAATGAATTAAGTCCTCCTAAATCTGTGGGAAAAGCCCATGAAAGAGATACTTTTTTAAAAGATTTTATTTATTTATTTGACAGACAGATATCATAAGTAGGCAGAGAGAGAGGGGGAAGCAGGCTCCCTGCTAAGCAGAGATCCCGATGTGAGGCTCGATCCCAGGACCCTGAGATCATGACCTGAGCTGAAGGCAGAGGCTTAACCCACTGAGCCACCCAGGCACCCTGAAAGAGTTATTCTTGGAAAGGTTATAACGCCAAGGAAAATAAAGTCTCGTGGAACTGGTCTGGCGTCGTCCAGCATAATGCACTCTCTGGAACAACGTTATAGCTAGGTTGGTGAGCTGCCTGAGTTGGTTACAGGATGAGATGAAATCTTCAGCTTCTTCAAGGTTATGGAGATGATTGCTATATTATTTATTTACATTAGGTAATGAAAAATTTTTGTAAAAGATTTGGTTTTGCTTAAAAAGAGATAGTTACTTTCCTGAGCTTAGGAATCATGAACTTACATTTTAGTATTCAAGCTTATCAGTGCAGTTGAATGTTCGGGTGTCTCGGACGGTGTCGTGATTTCGAGCTCTGCGCAGTCAAGTGCTGACGGCAGGGGGTGTGGAATCCCGCCACGAAGAGAAGTCAGGGAGGACGAGGCTGACGGAGGGTGCACGAGAGGCCGGCCTCCCAGTTGACGTCTGCTCTCAGATTTCCCCAAGTGGTGGTGATTTCTCTGCAGTATGTGTTCTGCCTTCAGATCGTTTCTCGATCGACCACAGTCTAAGCATCTATTGAGTGGAAAGAGAAGCCGCCGTCGTCGTCGTCTAAAACATACATGATAGATTTCCTTGCTGTTCTGTCTCTGTCTTCTCTTCCTGCAAAATGCCTATGTGTCTGTTTTAATTATTCGGGCTTCTGCTCCTCGGGTATGAGCAAGCCTTGAACCTACATGTTCAATAAGAACCTGGAGTTTTCTTCTTTGATTTTATAGCTATATTCATCAGAGACCAATTGAGTTATTCTAAGAGAATGTCATTTTAAAACACCTGTGTCTTTCATAATTAATGGAGGTCAGAGTTAAGTTTTATAGTGTCTCTAGATAAAATGAGTCATTTAGTTAATATGCTCATGATGGCTCAACCTTTTCTTTAATGCCGGCTGAATTTTATTATGTTACATGAAGACGCAAAGGAACTTCGTCTATTAAGGCCGCACTGCTCCCTCCGAGAATTTATTGTTGTGCTTAGTGATTTGTTGCTAATGGGCCACTGGGGGACAGGATGGGACACAGGAATGAGTTATGCAATCCTACAATAGATAAGAAATAAACTCCAGTGAGGGGGGGAGAAAGCGCACTCAGATGTCTAGTGGGGAAAATGTCAGTTTGTGTCTGCCAAATTTAAGGGCTTTGTGATTTGAGTTATTCAGTCTGTTGGATCTACGTATCCGTCATCTATTACGACTCCTGAAAGTAATATGGTTATTACATTTGAACGCACGATGTCAAATTTTATTCCAAGACATGTGAAAAAGAGGAGATCCATACCAAGGGGAAAAACACTCCTACTTTTATTTACTGTTGTAAAACTGAACCCTTACCATGTGGTAACCTCTTGCTTTGTACTTCGTAACGAGGAGGGGCAAATGGAAATGCAGAATAGTTCCCCTTAAACTGTACAACGAATACATTCTAAAACCTCTACTCTTTTAACCGCTTGTACCACTGCCTTTGTCCCTGAAGAACAGCAATATTCCTTATTACTACCTATTTACATCTCAGGGTGTTAGGAAGATGAATGAGACCACTTAAATGCTTTGTATTGCTCAAAGCATTGACCTACGAGAGAAACTGACCCTATAGGAAACATTTGGTTAGTATTCCCTGGTGGCGGAGAGCCAGGACCATTACTCCATCCCGTTGGAAAGGTTGGTAGCCTTGTTTTCCCTCCCCGGTGTGCTCACAGTTGCAAGATAAAGTAGTTGGCCCTTCTCTAATGCCCTGGAGAACAGCCACTTCCAGGGACCATAGATCTCACTTCAGTGTGTGAGTGGCCCGACATCTGGGAATAGCAATTTTTTATTCCCTTTAGAAGATTTTCTTTCTTTTTGTAATCTTCAACTTCGTAGGTCGTTGACCTCAGCTGTGATGGATCAAGCTGTCTTGGGAGATTTCGGGTCCCTCACATTGCTCGCTGGATTGGAATGTTTCCAAAGACAAAAGTGGACTCGGAGTTGTACTTGGAACCGAGTAGTTTGAGGAAAGGCATTTGTTTGAGTGTGGTGGGGTCCGCGCTGTGTTTTCTCAGGTTCTTAAGTTCCAGGGAGGTGATTAGGGAATTCCACAAATGTTTCGTTTCTATTTCATTTTTTAAAAAATATCCTTTAAGTCGCTGGAAATCATGATAGATAAAGTGAATAGTGAAAGACGCCATGTTACTTATTTCTACTATTGAAAGGTCCAGGGAGGCATTAAACTGCCGGCTTGGATTTTGTGTAGACTAGAGTCGTGCATTAAACGAATTTTTGAAAGCTCTTACCAACTCTTGGTGTCCCAAATCAAACAAGAAATAGCAACAAAAATGTAACCAAGTGACACAAAGACCGACTTTCAATAGATGTTGAGGCCGTGTAAAGCTAGAGGTAACCTGTTTTGAGTAATTTTAGTCTCAAAATTTTTAAGTTAGCTTAATCCATTGACTATAATTAACAAATATTACGTGTAAGTCCTTGTTGAATGAGCTTTTGTTAATAAATAATTATCCTTCCAGAGCGGCTGGGTGGCTTAGTCGGTTAAGCAGCTGACTATTCGGGCTCAGGTCATGATCTAAGGGTCGTGAGATCTAGCCCTGTGATGGGCTCTGTGCTGAGTGTGGAGCCTGTTTAAGATGCTCTCTCTCCCCCTCCCTCTGCCCCCCTACCCAACCCTCGCTCTCTGAAAAAAGAAGAAAGCAAGAAAAAAAAGAAAAGAATTATCCTTCCTTTCTTACATGCTGAAATTTCATTTAAAATTACTTTGAAATTTGGTACTAAGTTCCAGAAAACAAAAACACTCAACATACTCCTCAGAATTTATTGAAATATGTCAGGATAACAGGTCTTTCATCTATTGGTCACATATTCATGCAACTCTCTTGCCCATTTCCTATCTAAGAAGGGTCAGGGTCTTATAGGAATTTGTGTGACTTAAAGACACTGAGAGATGGTCTAGCGTAGCTCTCTCGCCATAAATGAAGAAACGTGGGCATTCTTAACGTACGGGCAGGCGGTTTCAGGAAGAATTTGAGGGAAGTCAGGAGAGAGAAAGGAGGCCCCGTTTAATCAGCCAGACCAGTAGGATTAACATGTTTGCTTAATGGGGAGACATATGTCACAGTCAGATCTCAGTCCCAGGGGTGAGAATCAATTACCCAGAATCAAAAGCTTGCCGTTAAGCAGTGTTGAGACTTGGATCATCTCAAAAGGGTTTGCAGATGCACCTGTGAACTGACACGAAGACATGGAGTGATTGTGCGTTAAGGACTGTTGCCGTGTGGTTGCATGTGGCTACGGCTACGGCTGTGAAATTAGAAAGGGGTCGTGGGATGGCTGGCTGGTGACGCTGAGTGGCACGGTGGGCCGAGGGACAGCACGGCGTGAGAGGTCTTGATACTAATGCTGGGATTTTATCTGATCTTAATAATCTTGAATAAATCCCATCACACGTCTTAATTTGCAGACTTTTCCTCATCGGCAGATTGACGGTGTATACCTTCTAATGACGACTCCGGTTTGGAGTTCTTGAATTCTCTGCCTTTGTTTTGTTTTGTTTTTAGATTAAAAGAAAAACAACAAAAAACCGAGGATGGTTTAAATATAATGACCAGTTTGCGTCCTGTGGCCCAGAAAATACCAAAGTGGACGTCCCAGTCTTTGTTCGTGCTTCTCTCCATGGGGGCACCGGGCATGGCGGCGGCAGCATCTCCTAATTACTGGGGCTCCTTCTCTGTCCCCTTCCCTCCTGTTCACCTCCTGCGTGTCTCCCCATATTGATGTATTGCTGGCCCCGTGGCAGGGAGGGGACCACAGCTGTGAGGTGTTCAGGGGAGGAAGAGTAAATGACGAAATTCCCCTGCAATGGTGGGGGCAGGGAGGGCTCCCTACAGACTGTCGCCTGATGGTCAGCGGAGTGAGTTTGCTTGGGGACATGCGGACTGAGGATGTGGCATGTTTCTTATCATAAATCAGCGTCTTCCTGTCTTGGTCTCTCGGGGCTGCTAGAACAAACCTTGACAGACTTGGGTGGCAGACTTATAAACAATGGAAGTTTATTTCTCCCAGTTCTGGAAGCCAGGAGTCCCAGATCAGGGAGCACGGCTGCGTTCGGGGGAGGGCCCTCTTCGGGTTACAGATGGCACGCATCTTGCTGCGTCCTCGCATGTAGAGAGGTGAAAAGTCTCTAGAGCCTAATCAGGCTGTTAATCCCACTGATGAAGGCTTCACCATCATGACCTAATCACCTCCCAGCAGTCCCATCACCATCACCTTTGGGAGTTAGGATTTCAATGTAAGAACTTTGGGGAGACACGGACATTCACACATTCACACCATAGCCCTTCCCTCATAGACGGCACCTGAAACCTGGACCCAGGGTTTTCAGAGAATGATTTCTATACCTCTTCTCATCCACTCCCCAAGTAGAGAACGGTCTTTGAACTTTTCCCTCAGTTGTCCTGCCCAGAGCTCTACAGAGCACAGGGGACACTACCGTCCCCTTTCCTCAGGGGTGTGAGGGAAACTCCAGCCCTTAGTTTGTGTATGAGAAGTGCCTTTCTAGAAAGTTCCCAGATATAGATGTGTGCGTGTGCGCGTGCGCATGTGTGTGTACATGGCGGGGGGTGAGTGTATGATGGGAAGAGAGAGAAAAGGAAGAAGAGAGAGAGACAGAGAGAGAGAAAAGGAGAGAGAAGAGAAGAGAGAGGAAAGGAGAGAGAGAGACGGGGTGGGGGGTGGCCTTATAACCTCGTCAGAGCCCTTAGGTCATTAATTGACTAAAAATACGAATAAGTTCTTTTACTGAAAGTATTTACAGGAAATGTCTTTCTTAAAAGAGCTAGTGAGTTAAGAGTGTGAAGACTGTGTTCCAGAATCGTGACAAGATAAACAGTGCTGTCTTCTGTTCTAGAAAGCCGCTGGTGTCATACCATGTCTTCCGAGGGCAGCCCTTCTCCTGAGCACGGAGAGTCACGCTGCATATGCCTAAAAGGTGAAATGCCTGGGGAGCAGACGTTCTCTCTCCTTCTCTGTATGATGGAGAACATCCCGAGAATTTCAGTGTGTCTGGGAATTTCAGTACGTTCCATAAACCTTCTAGAAGGGGCTACGATTGATGGAGTGCTTGCTGTGGACAGACACCATTGTCCATGTTGTCCTTGGATGTAACCCTCCCAACAGCTGCGGGGTGTAGGTAGGACTCTTAGTCCCATCTTACAGATGAGAAGACTGAGGCACAGAGGGCTTAAACTTCCTTCCCGAGGTTGTGTAAGTGGCATGGCTTTGGTTTTGCGTAGATGTTTTTCACCACGAGGTGAGCCCATCTCCCGGAGTCACGGCCCGGTGACCGCTGGCGGTGTCCTGCAGGCAGGAAGCCAGTTACGGGACCCCCGTGAGGGTGGGGAGCCGTGGTGCTCATAATGGCACTGTGTGCGCTCTGGCCCGTCATCGCCCCGGTGCCACTTGTAAGCCTGTCCCCGGGAAGGTTGATCTGTGCCAGTGTCCCGATTCCCAGTCTCTCTTGGAGGACTCCTGGGCCTCCGTTTCACAGCAGGCGAAGGCTTGGCACGTCCCCAGATGCTCGCTGGCCTCCCGTGGCTCCTTCCTCGGCAGCTGAACAATGCTCTTCCACGCGCGCGCCAAGTTCACGTTCCTTCCCCCGCAGGAGGTGGTTTGTGTTGGAAACCTTGCCTCTGCGTGGAGCTGACGAAATAGAAACAGACTGTGCGGTCCCGTTCCCTCGTCGGAGGCATCCTTAATCTGGGCTTGCAGAGAGGGCCGCGGGCTGCCTGTCCTAAGAGACCGGGGAAGTTTTCCCCCAAATGGCTTTGTGGTGGAGGTGGCGAGTGCCAAGCTGTGCTTCTGGGAGCTTCCCTGGCGTTATTTCAGAGCTAAAATAGGAGGTTCGGAAAGAGTGTGGTGAAGAGGCTGCTGGAAGGCTTCAGGGGAGGCTGGGCTTACTGAGTGCTGCAAGGCAGTGTCCCCAGGTTCGGGGACAAACCTGGAGAAAGCAGAGTGCCCCGGGGGCGGGTCCCTCTGAAAGTGAGCTTGTCCCTTTCGTCCTACAAGCGGTGCACACACACAGGCTGCTGGACGCAGGCTTCCGTCTTGGCCTTGAGTTCCCATTGCTGCCCACTCGATATGGCTGTTTCTCAGTCTCCCCAAGGTCATGCCCTTGGCCTGCCTTGGCTGTCAGTTGTCATGCCCCCCAGGACAGCGTGGCTACTTCTGACATCTACCTGTCCCCAAATAATGAAAATAATCTGTGTTCATGTCTGGCTGCTGTCGGGATGCTTTCCTCCCTCTGCTAGTGTCGTGGAAATCTTCTGGGGCAGCCCATCCCGTGAAACAGAGCTTCTTGGAGACCCTTCCCACACTCATGCCTTCGTCGTGGCTGGTTTCCGTTCTGTGCCGGTTCTCTGGCACTTACTGTTTGCGCCTGGGCTAACTTTCTCCTCCACGGTCCCCAGAATGTAGCTTCAATCACACAGCATGAGGTGAAGGGGGCAGGATTTGAGTCAGAGGCCAGAGCATCTCCCACGAGGGAGGCCAATTTGTTTCAAGAAGCTACAGCAATAAAGCCCAAAGCCTAACGGGGACTAATACTTGTGTTTTCCCATCTGCGATGCTGAATCTGCGATGCTGATCTCGACTGTATACGTCATTGTCCTTCCACGTCATTGTTGGAAACAGATGGTTTCCTCTTCTCTGCTTTCTTGCTTCACACCTGGGCAGCCGGAGGGAACCTTTCGAAGCCTTGATGGCAGACCGACAAGTTTAGGCTTCTAAACGTACGCACGCCGAATCCAAGCAAGAGAGAACACTGTACTGCTCAGACCACGGTTGAATACAAAAGCTGGACATGTTCTAATTGTACATCGTGGGGAATATCCATGATCTTTAAGAATGAAGACTTGTGAAGAGTGGCTTTGTGATTGTCTTACTTAAACTCAGTTTCAGAATCCATTGCCCATTTCCTTTGGTCCGTTCCATAGATCAAGAGAGTCAGTTAATAATTGAGTTTTACCTTTGTCTCTCTCTGTCTCTGTCTCTGTCTCTCTCTCTCTCTCTCTCACACACACACACACACACACACACCCCTTATTCCTTAACTTTGTAGCCAGTCCCAGGTGGGCACCTGTTGACATATGGAACGCCCCTGTGACTCCGAGGTGCAAGGACAACTGTGCTAAACACACTCGTAGCAGAAGGCTTAGGAAGCCGAAAATCATTGCTTTGCTGTCCCTTGTTCTCATGATTTTTATGACCTGCAATAGCTTGCATCCAGTAAAAATAAAACTGCTCTCTTTTTGTATTTTGTAGAAACTACATCTTCAGGTTACAGCTCGAGGATTTGGCTCTGATCCAGGTAGGTGCGATTTGCGTTTCTCAAGCTCCCATTTTCCACCCTGTTAGCTTAGTGCTGGAGGGGAGGGAGACAGTGTTGGTAAAGGGGGCGATCTGGGCAGAGCGGGAACGCGTTTCCCCAGCGGGCCAGGCTGCAGGACCCCCGGCTGCCCTCCTGGACATGACTCATCACCTGCTTCCGCTCCCCACTGGCCCTTTTCTGCTACCGGGCGGCCTCCCTTCCTCTCCTGGGCATCATCCCGATTTATCCTTTGTAAAATGATGGACAGTTCGAAGGACACCTCCGCGGCTCCTGGGAGCGCCTTTCCCCCCGTGAGAAGAGCTGCTGGTTATACAGTTAGCTTTAGCCATCAGACTGTTGTAGAAGTTGGTTTTCCTGGAAAAACATCTTTGTTTCCTCTTTATCACCTGTAATGAGATCAATATGAACAGAAGGATTGAGAACCACAGAGAGCAAAGATAAGTGTTGATAGATAGAAATGCCATTTGCCTACTTCCGGTGTTGCTGTGTGAGGAAGGAGCCCGAGATCCTTCTGTCCGAATAGAGGATGTATTTTAGTGCCAGATGTGAATCACAAGGGCCCGCTTCTGCCCTCCTGGCTTCTTGAAGTGTCTGCTAACCAGGGTCTCCTTGGACAAGGGGAGAGTTAGGGCATGAATACCTCCCTGGCCGAGCACCTGGAACTCCCCATGGAATGTGCCAGAACTCCTGGGCTTGGTGCAACTTGGGGAAAAGTTCTTCAGCCAATTTTTGTATCAGCCTCGTGTACTAGAGCTCTAAGAACTAGTGGAGAGAAGTTGAGACTAGTGTCTTCTCTCTGTAATGCTGGTGCGTATGAGCATCCAGGAAACTCCAGATCTGGTGAGGATTTAATACGAGACCTATCTTTGATTCACCAGGGCCTCAAAATAAGCCAAAGCCAATTTTGGTAAAAAGGGCTCCAAACGTCTATAGACCTGGGTTTGGGACATAGCTTCATGTGTCCCTGCAACTGTGTGTTTCCTCATCTGTGAAATGGCCACAAGGGACTTTCATCCTCACACTGTCGCTGCTCAAATTAAGTAAGAGAAGGTGTGCAAAAGGGAGAAGGCTCAGGAATTTCTCAACAAGTCTTAGCCGCTTTTGTTTTTAAAAGTGATGACGATAAATAATGACTTACTGTTGTGATCATTTCATCCCACCAGGCAGTGAATTAAGTGTCTTCCCACTGTAATTTAGTATATAAGTCTTTCAATAAGTCGGTTTGTTGGTAAATCATGAAGGTATTAATAAGAAATCCAAATGGTCTGTAGTTTAACCAAAATGCTGTTTTAAAACTCTGATTTTCAGTAATCTTTTATAAAGGGTATAGATCTTTCAATAGATGGGAACTATGTATTACCCTCATTTTGGTGCTTGCAGTATTCTGGATTATGTGCTACAGTGTGTGCGGGAATGTGGAGCGGGTAGACATGTCTACAAACATTTGTTTACATGTATTTACTCATTGCCTTGTCTCCTGCTTGTCCTGGCTGAGAGGGTCTGGAAGCTTTGACATCCTAGTAACCATGAGCATTTATTATATAGTTTTCAGTTTTTTTTTTTTTTTCCTTAAGATTTTATTTATTTGGGAGAGAGAGAGAGTGAGCACAAATGGGGGGGAGGGGCAATGGGAGAGGGAGAAGCCGACTCCCCACTGAGCAGGGAGCCCTCCATGGGCCTGATCCCGGGACCCTGGGATCATGACCCAGGAGGAAGGTAGACACTTCACTGACTGAGCCCCCCAGATGCCCCTGCAGTTCTTCAATTCTTAATTTAATTCTCCACTAAAAGGAACCAACGCTTCTTGGAGAAGTAGCTGGTTCCAGGGCCTGGGTAGTGAAAGTCCCAGAGAAACCTGGGATATCTTTTTGTTTCAGGAATTAAGGACATATTCAAAGCATGATGAGGGCAGGTCAGGAGGCCTTAGGCATAGCTCGAAGTGGGTTCAGTGAAGAAATCTGGGATAATTTGATTGTTAAATCACAGTGATGTCAGCCTATATAACATGTTGAGTAAACTCAGAGTCACCGAGGATATACTAACATTAGAGTAACTGAATGAGCACACAGTTGAGGTAGAAGGGACCGCTCCTCCTTCTGTGAAATGCCACAGGACAAGTACTGAGGGGATAATTTAATTACAGAATTGTTGTTTGCTAAACTTGATGCTAAAAATTGATCAGGCACAAATGATCAATGGCTGTGAAAATGTAGGGGTGAGACTTTGATGATGACCGAGATATTTATGTGGTCTCAATTTACCTATAACCTATTTATTCTTTATAAAAGGAAAACTGTGCTTTGATGGTAAAGAAACCCAGCCAGTCTCACCATAACCAAGGAATCAAAGGTCCCTTCGCCCGCAATGGGAAAATGAGCCGGCAGACATGCCCTGATTGAATGTACAGGGAAGGACACAGCAGGATTTCCTTGATATGTGAACCATAGATTATAACCAGTTTCATCAGGAGGAACCATCATACAGACCAAAACTGAGGGGCATTCTATAAAAAATTGGCCTCTACTTTTCAAAAATCACTAGGCCATGAAAGGCGTGAAAAGAAAGAAGGACGAGTCCCTCATCAAGGAGACAAAATGCCATGGCAACCAAATGAAATACTTGGTCCAACTCATATCTTGGAACAGAAAAGAAAAAAGTTTCTCAGCTGTCAGGGACAATATTTTGACAACTGGCAAAATTTTAATGTCTGGGGACGCCTGGGTGTCTCAGTCAGTTGAGCATCAACCTTTGACTCAGGTCATGATCCCGGGGTCCTGGGATCGAGTCCCACATTGGCCCCTTGCTCAGCAGGGAGTCTGCTTCTCCCTCTGCCTGCTGTTCCTCTGTCTTGTCCTCTCTCTGGCAAATGAATAAATAAAATCTTAAAAAAATTCTGTAATGTCTGTAGATGAAATAGTAGAAATGTATTTATTTTCTGATTTTGATAGCTATGATTTGATTATGTAGGAAACTCATCTTGTTCTTTGGACAAACCTACTGAGATAAGTAAAGGGTATGGTTTTTCCAATATATTCTGAAATCATTTAAAAAATTATAATACATGCACCCAGAGAGAAAGAATGATACGGCAAATGTGATTAAATAATTAAGGGGGAAATTGGAGAATTTAGGTGAAGGGCTTATGAGAGTCCATTGTGTTTTTCTTGCAACTTCTCCTTAACTTATTGCAAAATAAAGAGATGCAAAGAATCGGGCTATGCCTTTGCCATGGACATGTGCAGGCTATTGCTGTGGCCACGGGGAAAACAAGTTGTTCTTCCCATCATTGCCTCCCACTGTTGTGGTTGCCTTTTGGTGGAAATCAAGGTTAGGTCATTGATGATGGAGCTGATGACATTGATGGAACCCATCAGCATCACCACCTGGTAAGAGAGAGAGCACTGCCTGCTGACTGAGGACCCAGCAAGAGGACCGTGACTTTCTGAACGGGGGCTTTGACAACAGTGCCCTTGGGATAGCTGTCAGACATCGCCACGCCTTTGGTCCCAATCAGTACAATTCTCCTTTTGCACATTTTGTGGTATGTGTGTATGTTGCTCGGAAGCCTATTGTTCACTCAGCGTGGAGAGAAATAAAGCTGTCAGTTCTTCCCGACACACTGTTCTTTCCTGCATGTCTTCAGTAAAGCGGTCTCATTCATTTCCAGGAATACTTCGTTTTAATTTAAATGACGATTTCCAAAGTCAATCAAAAAGAGAGGTGCACTGCTAAGGAGAGGGTTGTGCTGGTGTCGTTAATGGCGCTGTCCTCTAGGAACATCACGCAAGCCTCATGGCTAGTTGAGTGAAACCGGTGGTCACGTTGAACTACGTGCAGAGAAATGGGAATTATTTTTAAAAATATATTGGTCTTCACTCATTATATCAAAAATGTCATTTCAATGTGAAATCATTATAAGAAACTAATGAGATGTTATTTTTTTTTCTTAAAGATTTTATTTATTTATTTGAAAGACAGAGAGAGAGATCACAAGTAGGCAGAGAGGCAGGCAGGAGGGGGGAGCAGGCTCCCCGCTGAGCAGAGAGCCTAATGTGGGGCTCGATCCCAGGACCCTGAGATCATGACCCGAGCCAGAGGCAGAGGCTTTAACCCATTGAGCCACCCAGGCGGCCCCCGCCTTTTTTTTCTTTGCATTAAATCTATAAAATCTCATGTGGATTTTACACAAAAAGCACTTTGGGGTTCAGAGTAGGCCCCGTCCAGGAGCTCAGCATGGCCAGGGCTCCCTGGTTGAACATGCCATTCTAGAGAACGGGAGCAGAAGGCTTCGTGACTTGAGTGCATCAATTAGGTCATGTTATTTTCTGCGAAGATCAGCTGGATTCATTTGAGTATCTCAGGCTAATAGTTGCCTCCTTCCTTCTCTCACAAAAGATAAAAAAAAAATGATTGTTTAAACATGAGAAAGTAAGGATGCTTAGATGAGGAAAAAACAAATTGCAACAAATGGAGAGAATCAGAGTGGAGAATCTTCGACAGCCCTTGTTCCCACTGGACAAGGCTTCATTGGATCTTGCCCCTCCTCTGCGTGACAGCCGTGTCCACTGCCCTGTGGCCGTGAGTGCTGTTTGTGTCTCTCCCCATCACTCTGGGATGCCTTTACCTGGCCGGTCATGTTAGGCAGCTTAGAGCTTCTTAACCCAGAGCCTCTTCCCCGACAGCAAGCATTTATTTACTCTTGCTGTCCTCTCCGGTAAACACTTTTACCCCACCCTCTTCTGCATCTTGGAAAAGGCTACTGATCCCGAGTCCCCCAAAGCCCCAAAGGTGACCAGTCCCAAGTCAGCCCCTCTTTGTAACTTACCCCGAGTCCGCGTGGCCGGGTGACCCTCTGGTGCATCTCCCCGCCTCAGCCTCTACTTGGGACGAGCCGTCCCTGGCTCACGCGGAAGTCACCCCGTCCATGAGGCGTGTTCTCTTTCTTGTTCCTTGCTGTCTGGTTGGAGCGATCAGTAGGTTACCTGGCGAGTGGTAGACTCAAGATGAATGTCTGTTGATTTCGAGTAATACATTCACTCTTTAAATTTCTAGACTTCACATTGATGGGGTGTAGGTAAGCTTCATATTCTGTCCCTAAATTTGAGGAAAGGAACACGACCTAGAGACTAGTGCAATGAGCAGCGCTTGCCAGGAGAGGCATCCAGGGACACGTGCATGTTCCCTCTCACGACAGAGGACGGTTCCAGGACGAAAGGGCCAGCTGCTGGCTCTGATTCATTCCTTTCTGACGCGCCAGTCATCTGCTTTGTCCTGTTCTACACTCTTCCTCTGCCCCGAATTCGTCTCCTGCCTTGACAGTGTTTAGGATCAGTAACAAGAACTTGCTGATTAATATTCTTTTTTGTCCTCCTACTGACTGGTAGTCACAGAATTCTAGAAACCGTCCTCCGTCGGTGTCCCCAAAATTCGGCGTGCTGCTTTTACCTAGGGTAGCGAGCACAGCTCTTGGCCAGACCAGGAGCACAATGAACGCCTCTCAGTGGATCCTGTCTCTCTGCCCTTCCTCAGGTCCCCATACTGGTGACCCCAGTTTATGTTGTTTAGTGAGAGGAGAAGGGGAGGAGCCAGGTGTTAGTCCCCCCCCC
>ML098061.1:0-28554 GCA_003697995.1 Taxidea taxus jeffersonii
CTTTTTTAAACCAAACATGCTCATTTTGGACTCTAATCTGGAACAACAGACTCTGGAACAATGAGGAACCAACCAAGAGAGGAAAAAAGACAGGTTTTACTAGGTCCAAAGACAAAATATGCTGTAATTTTCTAGGTAAGCAACCACAGAAGAAATGAGTGCTACAATTAATTGAATAATATGGCTGCACAAAGGAAAATCAATTTCTTTGAGTGGAAATAGTAGATCAGAACATCCTCTGCCAGAATTTTAAGAGTCTTTCTCTCTTAAAGAGATAGGAAGTTTACTTGCACTGTAAAGCAAAGGAACTTTTGAGCACTGTGAAAATTCCTCTGAGACATTAGAAGAAGTGCCAAGATCCATTTAAAAAAAATTATAAATGGTTGGTTAAGTTACTAAATTATGCCTATTAACTTTAAGAATGCTAAGTTGTAGTTGAATTTATTCCAAGAAATATGTTTGCAAATTTTGCAGAATGCAGAATTTAAAAGCATTCTTGAATGTTTTAAAATATTCAAAGAACTAATTACATTAATCATTTTTAAATTCTCATACATAACTTAAATGAAAATTTCCTTAACAACATGTGAAAAATTTCAAAGCTGTTCACATAATGAAAGCCCTAGCCATATATTTTTATTTTGGAAACCTCATTTCAGGTTTTTGGAAGGAAATAAAAATACAAATAAATATAATAATAAGGAAATGCCTGTTAAATGTTGTCAATAAGGTTAAAATTATATAATGCTGCAAAAAAAAGCAATTACATGCAAATTATTTTGACAGTAATTTTTAAAGTTTAAAATTTAAACTATAAACATCTATAAATCACAGAATACTCCTTTTTTTTCCTTTTTCATGCTACTTTTTAATAAGTAGAAAGAAAAAAAGACCTCACTGTATTTAAGGAACTTTAGAGATACACATATAACAAGCTAAGGAAAAAGAAAAAGAAAAGATTTATAAAACCTAACCAGTGACTTACCCCTGATCCCGGCCCCTGATTCGGCTATGAGCCAAAATCTTGTCATAATGGCCATTGGCGTTTGCAGGGTTAACAACAACCAGCAAGAGTAGAGAAAATATAGGTAAGAAGGGAATCATCTTTAGTCTCTCCGTTGCAGTTAGTCCACGAAGAGAACTGGCAGTGGGCTTTGGAGAGCTCAGAGTTTATATACATGTCAGAGTCCGTGGGAGGGAGCACTTTATAACCTGGGAATCTGAGCTCTCTCCAAAAAACATCAGCAACTTCAAGCTGGCAGCTTGCGTCCACTTTTGCTAGTGATGTTTACTGAACACATTGAGCATCTTTTATATTTCATTCTGAAGAAGATATTTATTTTTATTGTTAAATTATTTATATTCCCCTTTAATAACTGACTCTTTGCCTGTTCCTATTTCAGTTTTATTCTTTTGCACTTCGGAGGGGTTTATAGAAAATGGTTTTGTTTGGGTTTGAGGGACTATTCTGCAATCCATCCCTTACAAAGTATATGTTCCTGTGCTCAATGAGATCATTGTTTGATCTTATCATATCTCTCACATTTAGTTCACCTCAGAACTGAAGGGTTATTATTTTTCACCAGAAAGCAAATGTAGATGTAAGTTTGATGATCATAAGGCAGTAATGGCTCTTGATTAAAAACAGATGTTAGATACATTTAAAACTTGTACAAAATATGAAATAACTCTGATTGCTGATGAAAAATACAGGAGAGACCACATGTTCCTTGCAATACTACTAAACAAGGGAGATATTTCCATTTCACTTCTCTTTTCAAATATCAAGGAGTAGAGTTAACAGAAATCTAATTCTGCCAAGTTTTCCTAACTCTTGAAGCAGAAAAAACCATTTGTGCTTTATTGTTTTTTCATTACACGCTTCACATGATGATGAACTTGTCTAGGCGGCACATCTGATAACCACTGGACAAAAGTAGCCCCTATTGGAAACAAGTATTACTAATCTAGCTGTAACAGATTAAAGACATATTAAGAAGCAAGAACATTGCCAGAAATCGTCCTCTGATTTTTATCAAGAGTAACTGAAGTCTCTTAATGTTACACCATGCAATTCTAATCCAAGAGAATATGCACTCTTACCCCTCCACACATGGTACGTCAAACGTTCAAAACACCGGATTAAAAAAAATCCAAATGTCAGATGTCAACCATAAGCCGAACCAAACCCTGCAATGAGTCTTCTTGAATACATAAGTTGCACACTATCCTAAAGTAAAAGTGTAATTCCAATATGTCTTGTTGCAAAGTGTTCCTTCCATCATGGCACATTGGTATTGTTGCCCCACTGGCAACATGAAGAAATCTGATACTGCCTCACCATGTTTTCCAATTACAAAGTCTTTTAGGGGAAGCTGGATGAGCCTGAGATGACTGCAACTATCAGGAGAGTTACATCAAACTTGCTATAGAATTTTGCTTTGGGGCACAGAATAATTCCACAACTGGCAGCTAATTTATTAAGAAAGCATACAATTAGACAATATTCTGAAATATGATTCAGAGGCCTGCTTTCAATTTGAAAATCTTGGTATTATGGTGTAGCAAAATGAAAGAGCAATTCAAAAGGAGAACTTGAAAGAACAAGGCATAAAAGGTAAAGTAAATTCTGTCCCTAGTCCCTTGCAGGAAGAAGATTCATCTAACATTTATATAACTTTGAATGGAATTATTCTAACTGCATCTGTATGTTACTGGTTTGCTTTAGATTATAAGTTTCTATTTTTCTTATATGTGTAAATTAGTAGGTGGTCAGTAATTGTTTATTGAGTAGGATGGAAAAATTGTTTTATGAAAATATGTCCTTCTTAGTACCAGTAAATTAGCTGTTAGAATATTCTTGGTAACATAGTCATATAAAAGTCTTCAATACTAGACTGATTGGACAGTATAATGTGGATTACTTATCTTCTAAGACATAATAATGGAATTTTGGAATTATAGAATGATGAATCAAACTTATAATACAGAGATTTCTCTGACAACACCATTATAAATGGTCATTCATTCTTTACTGGGATGCTACTGTTATTAATGCAACCCATTTCTATTAGACAGCTGCAACTATTTATAAGCTTTTCTGGAATGAAGTTGAAATCTGCTTAAATCCAATGGGGTTTGATAGGAGAGGAAGGACTGAGGTTTTGAGAGAAAGAGATACAGACTTGGATCATGTGTATCAAGGGTGAAAGATGTCTTCAAACAGAATCCCAAATGATGACAAATAGACTTGATTATAAGTACAGAGGGGAAGGCAGAACAATAATTTCCTGTCATGTAACCTACTTTCTTCATAGTGTCTGCAGTATACTGAAAACAAATTGATTATTTTTAAGAACAATTTTGCCCTAGTTGTTCCTTGTGACCATTGGAATCAATGGCGTCCTTTCACCTAGACCAGTGATTCCTTCAATGGTCTAGATGGACAAATAATTGCATGAGATGAGTAAGAAAAGTGAATACACATTCATATTTCAAAAGAGGACTACTCCTTTCTGACTGGAGATACAGGTTTACTTTTTATAAAAAGAGTGGTATATGCTCATATACTAAAAAGTTTCTGAAATCTTTGGTTTTTTCAGTTTCAATAATAGAGTCTTAAATCTACCCATCCTGAGCAACACATTGGAAATTGTATAAGTCCCATGGAAGTCAACAAATGCTAGTCCTCAGCAAATATTTATACTCAGGATGAGTAATGCCATCAAGGAAGATCTTGAAAATGAGGACCAGATTGTACATATAAACTACATGTAAATTTAGAGGTTGGAGAGCATTCCAAGAGAGGGACAACCTTAAGGTAAATATAAAAACATGAAAGCACTGTGACTGAAAAAGCCAAGCTCAGCCTGGAAGTGTGATATTATATGGTATTATGGAGTGGTCAAAAGTCCAAACAACTGCTTTAGCCACGATCCTAGCTTTTAGGAGGCTAAAATTGAACATAGTCTATGTCTGGTGGGCAGGGAAGAGTGAAGAAAGAAAATAGTTTCAGAGAATGGAAGAGAAGGTAGTCTAAGAAGTGGAAAAGAGAAAAAAAAGCTTGAGAAGGACACCATTCTCTCTTTTCAGAGCACTCAGCAGGGTTCAATCTCTCATTCTTTCTCCCCACACAGGGCCTTTATTCTCCTGCTTCATGAAAGCATACTGCCCCTGGATTGGCTATGTAATTTTATTAGCAGTTCTGAGGAGGATTGAAGTCTTGGCAATTGAATCTGACCTTCAGGGTTGTAAAGTCTGACCTGGAAATGTAAGTCTTTAATGAAAAGGAAATGGCTTATTATGCAACCAAAGAAAAATAATGTATCTGAAAGACAAAGACATTTGTTTCTAGCTATCAGGATGCTAATTTATGGGCAGTTTGCAAATTATCCAGTGGATCTTTGTAGCAAGTCTTGTAGCCTCTGGAGACTGTGAAGTCATTGTAATATCATGCTTACTCTCCCTCACGTGTAACCAACATGACCTACACTCTCTAGGACTGGACATTGTCTATGGATTCAACAAGCCTGGATACCCAAGCCAAGAGTAGATTTTTTTAAAGGCATTTCCTTGGTTTTGAATGATCCAAAGTAGTTATGCCCCCAAGTTATGTCTAAATTCCTGCTTTAGTGGAATGGTCTGTGGGATCTTGAAAACCTTTCTTGAGTAGCACTCTGCTTTCTTACTGGCCTATTTGAAAACTGTAAATAATAGAACTTGGTTATAAAACATGACAAGACCTTGAAGTTAATGCCACACATTCAATGAGGCAGCAAGTCTCAGTGTCCAAGTGCTTGGCCAGTGAAGGTCTTAGCATTTTTTGGTACTTGGGTTTACAGCCCTGTAAACTGAAGTTCTAACAAAGGCCCAGTAATCTTTGTTTCCTTCAAGTAAGGGAAAGCCAACAGTAAAAGGAATTCAAATTAAGCAAAAATAAAATTTTGTGATTTTTTTCCTACCTCTGTAAAATATTAGCTAACATGTAGGGCACCTGGTTTGGTTAAGCATCTTATTTTGGCTCAGGTCATGATCCCAGGGTCTGGGATGGAGACCTTAAGGGGTTCCTTGCTCAGCAGGAAGCCTGCTTCTCATCCAGCCCCCCCGCTTGTGCTCTCTCTTTCTCTGTCAAATAAATAAATAAAATTTTTAATAAAAAATCAAATATTAAAATATTTGGAATTAAATAAATTGAAAATAAAATTAAAATAAAATTGAAAATCAACACCTGACTTAAAGAAGTCAAAAGAGCCATATATAGGATCAGATATTTGTGGCTGACACAGTGGAAAACCTACAAGATGTGGTACCTCCAAAGCTATACTCCGAGTATACTTCCAATGGAGAAAATCCACGATATATGAAAGGTAAGGAATCATATTCAGGGAAAGAGATGAATAACTTGCCCCCCCAGTAAACATTATATGATGTCTCTTTAATGTTAATTCTTTTGGAAGTATATAGGTTTTCTGTGGTAAATGTGGAGAGCATGCCATCTTTCTTGTTTAAATTTAGATTCTCTTTTCCTTTAAAAGCCTTTCAACTGACGAGTCTCACTTTCATACTAAGTAATCAGTGTAACTGTTGTCCCTAACTGAACTGAACACTTCGGAAATTTTTTAATTGGGTGCTTATTTAGCAGCATTTCTTAACAGTATTTACTTGTATTTCTCTGGAGACATCTAGTGGAGAAAGTACAGTATATGTTTCTAGAAGCACAGATACCATTACATTTTGATTTAAATAATTTATAGGAAAATGATATGAAAAAATCTTAAACAACTTATATATATTTCAAAATGCCAAAAAACTGAAGATTAGTAACAACCCCTTAAATAAAATATTTGAGAGCTAATTTAGATCAACCACAACAAATGATGACAAATGTAGATTAAAAACGGAAAAATTTGGTCTTGTTTCTTTTATGTGACTGAACAATGAATTGCTTTACTTTTTGTCTGAGATTTATGTTGTTGTTCCACACTGACATAGACTAGTGAAAACAATAAGAAATTGTGACAGATTTCTCCGCCTCATGTAAATGATCAGAACTAATCACTTCCACAGTCTGATGTCACTCACTGGTTCCCCTTACATTCATAAACCCTTACTTTCTCATCTCTGGCACACTTGACACTATTGACATTGTGCCTTTCATCTTTTTTCTCATTTAGATCTGGACAACTTTGTTTCAGAGACAGCCAAGACCCTAGTCATCATCTGTCTCCCATTCACAAATGATTAATATTCTTCTAATAACTTCTAAAAATCAGACTGTAAGATGAAGAAGTGCATAATTGCTGTAATTAAAAGAAATCTGTGGATGGCCATAGCTAATAAGATGAGAGTTTCAACATCTCATTTGACATTTTTAGTCTGATGAAAGAGTGGTCTGAATTATGATAACTTTATAATTGATAATCACCCATTTATCACATTCTTGGCCTTTTCCATTTGAAATAGAAATATTGTCAGGTCCCGTACTTAGACCTCCATCTGCTGATATCCCCTCTGTTTATTTGTCCATGACAACATTGTTCTCAAATTCTCTTCATCTTCTATTTCCAGTGTTTGTAATACAGGGTATATATTCTCTCTCCTCCCACTTCTAAAAAGCTCCTTGTACGTTTGTCCGGAGGCGACAGAGGGGGTGAGGACAGAAATTGAGTGGCTTCTCATTTTCCAGCCATAACGTGTCTGCTATCCTCAAAGACATTGAATATATTCTGCTTTAAAATAAACTTCTTCTGCTTCTCCAAATATTGGTCTTAAATGATTAATTTCCAATTGTAGAGATTCAGTATTGTTTCTATTAGAGATTCTTTCTTGTTACTCTCCCAATATATCATGAACTTTCCTGCTTTCTCATGCAAATATACTTGAAAATGTCAATTCTCCTCTAAATGTGTGGATCTGATAAAGGTTTTTATTCACTATAATTTTCTTATATGTAAACCAATATGGGGGTGCTATGGGAGAACAAAAATGGAAAAGAACTGCTAATTGTTTTATGCTAACAAATGTGTGACATTCTTTATATTTTTATTCTTTTTCCCAGTGATACCCATACTTGTAGGAAAATTGGAATAAGACAAAGCAAAGGTATGGTACTGGCACAAAAACAGACACGTAGACCAGTGGAACAGAGTAGAGAGCCCAAATATGGACCCTCAACTCTATGGTCAAATAATCTTCAAAAAAGCAGGAAAAAATATTCGGTGGGAAAAAGACAGTCTCTTCAATAAATGGTGCCGGGAAAATTGGGTAGCTATGTGTAGAATAATGAAACTCTACCATTCTCTCACACCATACACAAAGATAAACTCCAAATGGATAAAAGACCTCAATGTGAGGCAGGAATCCATCAAAATTCTAGAGGACAACATAGGCAGTAAGCACTTTGACATCAGCCACAGCAACTTTTTTCAAGATGTCTCCAAAGGCAAAGGAAACAAAAGTGAAAAGGAACTTTTGGGACTTTATCAAGATCAAAAGCTTTTGCACAACAAAGGAAACAGTCAACAAAACAAAGAGGCAACCCATGGAATGAGAGAAGATATTGGCAAATGACAGTACAATACACACAAAACAGATAATCATGTCAAAAAATGGGCTGAAGACATTGACAGACACTTCTCCAAAGAAGACATACAAATGGCTAACAGACACAAGAAAAAATGTTCATCATCATTAGCCATCAGGGAGATTCAAATCAAAACCACATTGAGATACCACCTTATACCAGTTAGAATGGCCAAAATTAACAAGACAAGAAACAAGAAGTGTTGGAGAGGATGTGGAGAAAGGGGAACCCTCTTACACTGTTGATGGGAATGCAAGTTGGTGCAGCCACTTTGGAAAACAGTGTGGAGATTCCTTAAGAAATTAAAAATAGAGCTACCTTATGATGCTGCAATTGCACTACTGGGTATTTACCCCAAAGACACAGATGTAGTGAAAAGAAGGGGCATCTGTACCCCAATGTTCATAGCAGCAATGGCCATAGTCGCCAAACTGTGGAAAGAACCAAGATGCCCTTCAACAGACAAATGGATAAAGAAGATATGATCTGTATATACAATGGAGTAGTATGCCTCCATCAGAAAGGATGAATACCCAACTTTTGTCTCAACATGGATGGGACTGGAAGAGATTATGCTGAGTAAAATAAGTCAAGCAGAGAGAGTCAATTATCATACGGTTTCACTTACTTGTGGAGCATAAGGAACAACACGCAAGACATTGGGAGATGGAGAAGAGAAGTGAGTTGGAGGAAATGAAGGAGGAGACACACCATGAGAGACTGTGGACTCTGAGAAACAAACTGAGGGTTTTGGAGGTGGGGGTGGGGTGTGGGGTGAGCCTGGTGGTGGGCTTTATGGAGGGCATGTATTGCATGGAGCACTGGATGTGGTGCATAAATAATGAATTTTGGAACACTGAAAATAAAATAAATTTTTTTAAAAAGAAAAAGCAAAGATCTCAGATTATATCTAATTATACATGACCTACACTACACAGGAGTTTGGACAGCTTAGATTTCCAGTATATAATGAACAACTAGAAAGAAGGTGACATTATTAGAAACAGTGCTGGGGAGAAAAATTATTCAAGTAGAGAGATTAATTCAGGAAATTAATTCAGGAAATTAATTCAGAAAGTTAATTCAGGAAATTCAGGTTCTTATTCAGGAAAAATAAAAGTTTGTAATAGTGACCTTTATATGAAAGGAAAAAAAAAACCACAACGTTGATTCTTTAAGTCTGCCTTTTAGCTTCATAGAAACAAACACACACACAGTAGTACATTTTTGCCTTTGGCAAATTATTTTCAGTTAAATAGAATAAACTCAAGTATCATGCAAAGATTGGTTAAAATAATAACAATAACAGATACTAAGTATAATGGATATGGTCATATGTATTAGCACTGTTTGAAATTTATTCACAAAGTCAAGTGTTGCAGGGAAACTACTCTTTTGGCTGGGAGCTGATAGTGCTAAGACAACCAGAAATTTTAATCACCAAGCAATGTAAAACTATAGAGTTTGCAAATTAATAATTCTTCAGGCTGAAAGAATATTTTGGGAACTTCACTTTTGGAACATATTATGTCAAATTTTTAATTGTATTTAAGCATCTATCACACACATATTTTTACAGTTTTCTGTAAAACTGTAATAGCTTTCTCTCCAGTTTTTTCCTCAAACCCTACTCTTAAAAAAGTTAATAGCCAGAAGGTAATTGAGAAGAGCAACCAAATCACTTGCCCAAGTAGACCCACATTTTGGATATTTCTGTTTTGAAAAAAAGCCCAGTTGAAGAAAGGGAGCTCAGGTAATTTCTCTGGGTGTTCCAGTTATCTATTTCTTTCTTTTTTTTTTTTTTAATTTATTTGACAGACAGAGATCACAAGTAGGCAGAGAGGCAGACAGAGAGAGAGGAGGGGAATTAGGCTCCCCGCTGAGCAGAGAGCCCAACTCGGGGCTCGATCCCAGGACCCCGGGACCATGACCCGAGCCAAAGGCAGAGGCTTTAACCCACTGAGCCACCCAGGCGCCCCTCCAGTTATCTATTTCTGCCTAACACATCACTCCAAATTTGGTGGCATAGAATAGGAATCCATTTCTTACACTTGGTGTGAGTGGGTCAGGCATTCCAACCATGCACAATGGAGATTGTTTATAAGCCATCCTGCTCCATGATGTCTGTGGCTTCAGCTGGGAAGACAAGAATGACTAGGGCGATTCCAGTGACTGCCAGATTCCAGCTGGAACACCTTGGACTAGAGGCTCTACTTCCAAGTGGTGTCTTCACTCACATATCCAGCACATTGGCAGCTGGAAGACTGGGCTTAGCTGGGACTACTCAGGGGGAGCATCTCCATGTGGTCACTCCAGCAGAGTGGCTTCTGAGTAGTTGGACTTCATACATGACAGCTCAGCTAGCCACTTAAAAAGCACAATATGAGGACGCCTGGGTGGCTCAGTTGGTTAAGCGGCTGCCTTCGGCTCAGGTCATGATCCCAGCATCCTGGGATCGAGTCCCACAAGGGGCTCCTTGCTCAGCAGGGAGCCTGCTCCTCCCTCTGCCTCTGCCTGCCTCTCCGTCTGCCTGTGCTTGCTCTCTCTCTCTCTCTAACTAATAAATAAATAAATAAATCTTAAAAAAATTAAAAAAAAAAAACCACAATATGCATGATCTTTTTTGAGCTGGCCTCCTGGCACACATGGAGATCTACCATGTATGCTAATGGTTGAAGCCAGTACAAGTCAGCCCAAATATAAGAAGAGAGCACATGGACTGCAACCTTCAAATGCAGGAGAATCCTAAAATTTCTAGCTGTGGAAGAATGACATTTAGGCTCTTGAGACTCCTCATAGACCTGGAAATGCCTATAGAGTCCTCTAACTTATGGTTAAATTAGATCATGTATATGGAGGTTTATTATATATATATATATATATTTATCAACTGTGTCATATATATATATATATATATATATATATATATATATAATCATTACTTTATTTTCATAAAGTCGTCAGAAAATCACCAGGCTGTTAGTGATTCATCTTTCTGTGTTACTAGATTACATTTTTCTTGGAATTTTGCAGCTTGGCTTAAATACAGTGTAAAGCACCTCTCCACCCAGGCAGGGAATGCTTTGAGCTTTTTGAAAGGAAACAGCTTTTAATAATGAAAGAAAATTTAGAAAATATTTTGAAAATCAGGAACAGAATTCTAAACTGGATGACTTTAGTACCTGAGCATCATATTGCAAATTTAAACGTCTGACCTCTACTGGTTGCAACTAATTTTTGCAACTGTAAGTCTGTATGTGTTTTTGGTTTTTGTTTTGTTTTTTTGGAGATAAATCTCCACAAAGTATTTTATGCTGCTTGATGCTATTACAAAAGGTAAATTTTTTTTTTCATTTAATTTTTCAATTGTCCGTTGCTAGTGTTTTTTCCCTGTTTTCTTTTGGGATTTTTACCTGTCAGGTCTTATGTTAAGGATTTAATCTATTTCGAGTTAATTTTTGTGAGTGGTGTAACATAGGGGTCCAATCTCTCTCTCTCTCTCTCTCTTTTGTATGTGAACATCCAGTTTTCCCAACATCATTTATTGAAGAAACTATCCTTTACCCATTTAGTATTCTTGACTTCCTTGTCAGTCCTTAGTTGACCATATATGCATGGGTTTATTTCTGATCTTTCAATTCACATGAATCTACGTGTCTATTTTTATGCCAATACCGTACTGTTTTGTAATACACTTTGAAATCAGAAAGTGT
Organism: Taxidea taxus jeffersonii; assembly: GCA_003697995.1. Taxonomy (NCBI): domain Eukaryota; kingdom Metazoa; phylum Chordata; class Mammalia; order Carnivora; family Mustelidae; genus Taxidea; species Taxidea taxus. The sequence goes on from ML098061.1 coordinate 11,296, forward strand.
GATGCCTCAAGCTTTGTTCTTTAACAGGATTATTCTGGCTATTCAGGGTCTTTAGTGGTTTCATACAAATTTAAGATTGCTTTTTCTATTAATGTGAAAAATGCCCTTGGAATCTTGATAGAAATTGCAATGAATCTAAGATAGCTTTGGGTACTATGGGCATTTCAATAATATTAACTTTTCTAATCTGTGAACACAGGATGTCTTCTGTTTGTATCTTCAACTTTTTTCATCAATGTCTTATATTTTTGAGTATATTGGTCTTTCCTTCGTTAAATTTATTATTAAATATTTTATTATTTGTGATGCTATAAATTAGATTGGGTTCTTAATTTCTTTTTCAGATAGTTATTGTTAGTATATAAAAACACATCTGATTTTTTAGATCAATTTTGTAACCTGAAACTTCACTGAATTTATTTATTAGTTCTAACAGTTTTTTTGACAGAGTCTTTAGACTTTTCTATAGATAAGATAATGTCATCAGCAAACAGGACAATTTTATTTCTTTTCTAATTTGGATGTCTTTTATTTCTTTTTCTTGCCTACTTGCCTACTTGCTCTGAAGAGAGATATGTAAGAGGAAGTCTATTTCTTAGGGCACCTGGGTGGCACAGTTGATTAAGCATCGTACTCAAGATTTCTGCTGGAGTTGTGTTGTGATCTCAGGGTTGTGAGATAGGGCTGGTGTCAGGCTCCACACTCAGCCTGGAGTCTTCTTGGAATTCTTTCTGCCTCTCCTGCTCATGCTCTCTCCCTCTGAAATAATTAAATAGATATTAAAAAAAAAAAAAAAAGGAAATCTGCTTCTTTCCTAAGGCCAAAAAATATAATATTGCAAATATTTCTTCAGTGGGTGAAAACATTTTTCACCCACTGAACTTCTTGTAAAACTTCCTCCACCACCCACTGCTAGTTGACATATGTAGAAACTAACATTTCCTGAGACATCAGGGTCACATGGGGAGGACTCAACTCTGTTTATCATTCCTATAATCCCTCCAGAATAATTAAAGGAAATCTGCTTGTAAGGAGTTTTGCTTATCAACATAATCCAATTAGAATATTCACTAGCATTCAGGGAAGTGTTTTATTTTTCGTCTACCTGTTTCAGCTTCATGCAATGTTCACACTTATGAACAGGAACCCAAAATTTTAATCCCAATTCTATACATTAATTTTGAAAATAACAGGTCAAAGACAGAGCTCAAAGATCACCAGGAACCTGGTGACCATCTTGATCACAGCTTTTTGGGAATGATTGTTCAGCCACTTACTGTCCTGGCATCCAGCCCATCTTATCCTTATTAAAAAGTTCATGAATGATTAGTATTAAAGTCCAACATACTCTGTTTACCAAAATTCCCCTCATCATATTACCCTTATAAAGGTAGTTCATAAATAATTTTATATTAAAATCTACATACCTTTTCTGTCTACAAGTGTCCCCTCTTATTTCATCAGTGACATAGTCATTTGCTGAGTTAAGTTAACCAGGCATGAGTCGCTCTTAGTGAACCAGGGTTGATAATCATGACTTCTTCTTTTATATGCTCAAAAAACTGTTAAATTTAATAACGAGATGCAGAATCACATCCGTGGGGAATACAGATGTATTCCCATGTTCCCAAATCTTTCTTCTTAAAATCTGAATTCCATTTGCTTGTGCGCCATCTCCCAGCATCTGTCTTCTTCAGTCATAGCCCATTATAGACCAACACTAGCCATCCAGTGATCTCCTCTGCATGCACTTGCAGTAGTGTGGGACAGCAGTCCTTCTGGGATGGATTTAAGCTTATTTGAGGCAGTTAAGTACTCTTACTTTCTTACACCTAGACTTTCATTTTTCTATAATAAATGTGGGTTTTTTTTTCCCCTATCAGACTAGAGAAAAGAAGAGCTTCACCTCTGTGAAAGGTCAGTCACTAAGAATAGATCTTTTCCTTTCCTGATTTATTTTTTTCTGTGGAAATATATGATAAAGACTTTTATGGTTACTTTTACAATTTTCCACAAACCACAATTCACTTTGCACTTTGGCCTTCTTCCATATTTATTCTTTTAAAATTACGTATCTTCTCCTTTAAATTCAGAGCTCTTTAGGCAAATACCCTAAGTTTTCTTAGGTTCTTTTCCTTTTTAACTTTATAAAGCATTATATAATTTACCATAGGAGTTGTATTTTGAGAGTTCCTTTCCTGAACTATGTTCCTCCCCAGAGTCTCTAGCCAAGGCCTAGAGATTTTTATTCTGAAGGTTATAAAACATAAGTCCTAATATTTTAGATACTGATTTTGTTCAGACTTGCCCTTGTAGAGATAACAGCCTTTAACACAACATGGCATTTTCTCCAAGGGCTCTGAAAGCTTTAATCTGCTGAATAATTTTGTACCAGAATTAGGGATCTTTTGTTAAAGAGAATCTTGGACAGCTCAACCTGTATTCACACTCATTAAAAACCCAATATTTTCTAATCACTACATTTCCAATTAAGTGCCTTCTTGCTAACTTTGTGCTGGTGGTCAGGAACATATTCGGAACATTTGTATTTAAGTATTATATACATGATCATGTGGCTTAAAAATATGATCCATTCAAGAATAAAATCTACTTCCTTTTATTTGCTTTTAGCATCATAGAAGGTCTTGATTTCTAATCTTCCAAAGTATTAGATTTATTGTAAAACTCTTCATTCGTGTAAGTGTTAATAAAACAAAAATAAATGTTTTATTTTTCTTTCAAACCTTCAAGAAGAGGCATTTTTTTGTAGCTTATTCAGACATAACTAACCTAATTCCTTTGAGATTTTATTTACAAAATAGCAAATCTGGGATATAGCAGATGAAAATGTTTTTGGTAAACTGTTAGTAACTGAAGTCTTAGAAGATGATGTTTAACTTATTTTTATATCTGGTTTAAAACCCTTGAAAAATGTAAAGATTTTATACTTACTTAGGAAAGAAAATATTTTGAATATCATCCAGCTAATTTAGGCTTTAAAGCATTTTTTAAAAGAATTTATTTAATTATTTGACAGAGAGAGATCACAAGTAGGCAGAGAGGCAGGCAGAAAGAGACGGGATGGGGGAAGCAAGCTCCCTGCCTAGCAGAGAGCCCGATGCGGTACTCAATCCCAGGACCCTGAGATCATGACCTGAGTGGAAGGCAGAGACTTAACCCACTGAGCCACCCAGGAGCCCTGGGCTCTAAAGCATTATTATATAAAATTTCTAAATCAGTGTTTGTTGACCCTTCCAACACATTGGGATGACCTGAAGAGCTTTTTCTTTTCTTTTTTTTTTTTTTAAATACAGATAGCCAGACCGCCATCCCAGAAAAATCAATCAATCAATCAATCAATCAATCAATACTTCTTTGAGAAATAAGAATAAGCATCCAGGATTGAGAACCACTGGTTTTGGTGTCTGACACAAAGTATTATCAGTTGGATTTTGTTGTTGATCCTTGTAAATTATTCCAACTAATGTTTTAAATTTCTAATAAATAAAGCATGTAAAGATCTCTTGAATAGATAAAGTATTTAGAACTAAATATAAAGATTGTGGGTTTAGATTAGTTCAAAATAAAGCAATTAGATTAGATGGTTCTTTGGATCACTTTTGATTCAAATAGTGTTCTATAACCTCACACAGTTGAAGATATGAAGATGGGATAGATGGTATTTGGAGTGAGCCTGTCGACTGGTAGTGACCCTAACCATCAAATCCCAATGCTGAGCAATAAACTCTTACTGGGTATGTTCTCAGAGACCAAAAGAGATACTCTTCCTTCCCTTCCAAAGTTTTCATTCTTCTAAGGTCTTCCAACATTTGATGTAGCTAACATTCTACTGCATGACAGTCGTAGGTTTTTTTGTTTTTTGTTTAAGAGTTTTATCTGTTGGGGGCCTGGGTGGTTCAGTGGATTAAGCAGCTGGCTTTGGCTTACGTCATGATCCAAGGGTCCTTGGATCAAGCCCTACATCATGCTTTCAGCTCAGCAGGGAGCCTGTTTCTCCCTCTCCCTCTGCCTGCCACCCCCTCTGCTTGTGCTCTCTTTCTCTCTGTCAAATAAATAATTAAATCTTAAAAAAAAAATGTATCTGTTAAGGTACACCTCTGAATGCAGAAGTAAAACTTTAATCTATTATCAGGGGCTTGATTTTTAAGGTAGTAATGAGTTTATGATGTTTTTGTTTGAGATCAGATTCTGAAAAGAAAAATTTGGAAAACCTCTAAGTAAACTTATGAAGCTGGTACCATGCCTATCCTTAGCAAAGATTATTTTCTCTTTGTTTCTCTCCTTTCTTTCCTCTCCATAACCTTTGTACTGGGTCACTTTTACAGAAACCTACTTTTAATATGTAAAGGGAGGTTTGACTATTAATACAAATAAAAAGACAGAGTAAAGAAATTAAAACTCAATGACTTGAGGCAAGGAGAGAGACCATGCTGTATATTTTGGGAGGTCAGATGGCCTGTGTTGAACCCTTGATCACCCAGTCATCAGCTATGAGATCACTGGGAAAATCTCTTACATCCCTATTCCTCAATCTCCTTAGCTGAGTAATCAGCTAATAATATCTGTCCTTTGAACACTTCAGAGATGTTTTAGTAGTTATTTTTAAAGAAGGAAGAAGATTTTAAGTAAATGTCCAAATAGAGTAAGTCCTGTGCCTTTTCAAATTTGACAGAAGTGAGTATCACTCAAAATTGCCAACTCTATACTTATGTCAGGAGAGAACCTCAAGGGCATGCAGAGATATTTACTTTTTGCCTTGACAGGCATGGTGATAGACCTCCAGACACTGTTGTACAAGAGCACCAGATACAACAGTGAAAATACCCAGAGTTGAATTTTTGTTGACGTTGGAGTGAATTGTGTGTAAAAGTACTTTCAAACAGTGGAGTGGCTGAACGAAGATTTGGAGTTTTAGGATGAAGGTGCCTCTGAAAGAAGGAACATATAGAGAGGTCCCTATTCAATCTATTCAGGAAATCGCCTCTGGGGAGATACAGAATAGCCTGGCTCTTTCCCACTAGGGGAGAAAGGGCAGGCTAGATGGACAGAGTACTTGCTGAATTTTACTATGAGGGTTGTAAGGTTAGGTCACAGTGACACTGAGATGCTGAACTAACCAGTCATCAAAATAGATGATTAAAGAGAAATTAAATTAAAAGGAAAAAATTAGAGATGTTTTTCAAATTAAAGAGAAATATGTGATATATATATATAGGTATTACACATATATAAAAACATAGAGGAATATTATTCAAATGTATCAGGATGATATATAATAACTTCCCACATGTATTTGTAAATAAATTTACACATTTATTTGTAAATAAATGTAAATTGTATTTAAAAATGTCTTTTTAGTCTTTTGTCTGGAAGGTTTAAGGTATTTCATTGTTTTGTTGTTTGGTTTTTGATTTTTTATTTTTTTTCTGCCAGGAGACATAAATGGCTACCACTGCCTTAAAAGTAAGGAGTATATGACAAGGTTTCTATTCTACTGGTGTGCTCTGAAAAAGCTACCAACTTTCTCTCATGCTTTGGGTCCCTTATCAACTTGTAAAATGCACAGTCTAAAAAGGAGTTTCAGATTATTTTGCAAGGTGACTTTAAGGGTAAAGCTTTACATAACCTCCTTATGTGGTTGCATTAAATTGTAACTTAGGTGTTCTGCTTGAGGTCTTTGCAGGTCTTACCTGTATGCTGTGTGATGCATCAAGAGAAAACTAATCCTAGGAGTATGTCAAGATCAATGTTGCTATTTCTGTTGGAGATCATGTAACCCATGTTACCATAGTAATATAGTCCCTGCGGTTTGTAAAACACTTATTGTGCTTAAGTGCTATTTTTATTTTATTCAAAATGAAATTATAAAAAATTATTATTATTATTATTATTTTATTTATTTATTTTTTGCCTTCAGCCTTAGTGATAATTTCAGGTAGGAGGATGAAGGTAATCAATGCTTGTCTTTTTTTTAGCAACATTCTTTTCTTTACTATGTGCTTGCTCCTCAGGCCAACATCATTAGCATGACTATGTGAATGGAACTTAGTACCTGTGTGTATTTTATTTTCCCTTTGGGTTTGTGGTTGCCCTGAGGGCAGGGGCACAATCAACTACACTATTCAAATTTGGTCTGGATATCATGACTGGTGATGCCCACATGGGTTACTTATGTAATAAAGCTTTCTCTGGGCAGTAGGCTCTGGAGAAGGTTCAAAAGGGGTTTAGGAAGGTAGAAAGGGGGAATTGACTTTGACTTTTATTGGAGTTAGGGTGTAGGCCCAGGATGTGGTCTCACACCAGAACCTGTGTGGGCTTGGTTTGAATTTTCTACTAGCATCAAAGGAGAGAATGTTGTGGGCTTTCTTACTAGCTTGTCTAGATGGGAGTCAAGAGGAGAAAAGGGCAGGACTGGAAAGCTGTTGGTGAGCAAGCATCAGAAATGGAGTCAGATTATTTATAGTCTTTTTGTACACCTTTATTATCTAAGCAGACACTAAAGACATAAATGGAAATTGTGTGTGTGTGTGTGTGTGTGTGTGTGTGAATAGAATTATCAATAAGAGAAAATGACAATTTGTACTTTTTAAAGATTACGTGTTCCTGGGATGATTGCTGTGGAACTATAGGATACTTTTCTGTACCAACAGTGAAGACAGGTGAGGCCCAGTCTGATGTTAAGCAGTAATCCCTACTTTCCTACTCCTCTTCATCTTCCTGTTCTTCATTTCTCTTTCTTCACAGAGTTGGTGGATTGAAGATGAAACATTACCAGCACAGGGGTGTTTAAGTCTATTTCCTTGTTCTGTTTTATTATTGTTTTCTTTCTTTCTCTCTCTCTCTCTCTTTTTTTTTTACAGCAGAGTAACAGACTTCATTTTTCCTTTGAGCACATAGAAGAAGACTAAAGTACTTCACCATCCTTGTTTAGTTTGACAGAGCAATTCTGTAAGTGATTAACTGGTTAGGAATGTAAAATGTCAAGTACAACATTGCTATTAACGCAAGAAATATCAAGACAATACAGTTATGTTTTCCTTTCTTTAAAAAAACAAAAAACAAAAAAACCTCTCCCTGCATGGCATTCCTCTTATTCCCACAGAAACTCAATGCTTGTTGGGGTGCCTGGGTGACTCAGTTGGTTAAGTGTCTGCCTTTGGCTCAGGTCATGATCCCAGGGTCTTGGAACTCAAGCCCCACAGGGGGTCCCTGCTTGGTGGGGATCCTGCTTCTCCCTCTCCCTCTGCTGCTCCCCCTGCTTGTGCTTGATTGCTCTCAAAGGCATGTGCTCTCTCTTTCTGTCAAATAAGTAAATAAAATCTTAACAATCTTTTTTAAGTAATTAAAAAACTCAATTATTTTAAGTATACATGTGTAGTAGGAAAAATGTACAATGTTTCATTTTTGTGTGCATATTATAAATTTATACAATTGTATTTTTGCTATAGATATGTATATTTTTCATTCAGTACCATATTTTAAAAATCATTTCATGTAGTTATGTATAGACTTAGTTCGGTACTTATTCTTTTTTTTTTTTTTTAATTTGACAGAGAGAGCGAGAGCAGACAGAGAGGCAGGCAGAGGCAGAGGGAGAAGCAGGCTCCCTGCTGAGCAAGGAGCCCGATGTGGGACTCCATCCCAGGACGCTGGGATCATGACCTGAGCCGAAGGCAGCTGCTTAACCAACTGAGCCACCCAGGCGTCCCTTAGTTCGGTACTTTTGACTGCTGCATAATATTTAATATTATTCCAATCAAATATTGTAGATATCCATTCCCTTGGTGAGAGACATCTAGGAATCTGTTCATTAACCTATACTTTTTATAATGTCCTAGGCTAACATTCTGGTCCAAAGCCCTACATCTTTCAACCTCTTACTTGCCTTTGTGGCATCTGTAAATTGAGTTCAGGCAAGATAGCCAGCCATATGCCTATGATTGTTTACCATTATTTTGCACCTCAAAGAATTTTCAAACACTTGACTTCATTTGATTCTCATTATTAGCAAATGATAATATTATTTTTATTATATTAAATAATATTTTTACTTATTATACTTAGTAAGTAATAGATATTAGTAAATGGAATGCTATGATTAGCTCCATTTTATTGCTAAGGCAACTAGCTTTTGGTGAAGACAAGTTGGAATAAGGCCTAAATGATGGATTCTGGAGTAATTCCAAAGTCTTGATTTTTGACACTGTTTTAGATTAGTCAGAATGAGCTACTACAAAACAAACTGTGATCAATGGACCCCAGATTGTAGTAAATGTTTTAGTGTAGTTATTGGTGCTTACCAGTACCCAGGGGAAAAAAAGAATTACCAGGAGATGAAATACTACAAATTCTTACAGTATAAAAATTCATTCATAAACTTCCTGAATATGACTTGATACAAATGTCATGCCTATCATGCCACAACAGAGTCTCTAAGCATGGCTTAGCTCTAGGTGTGATGTGTTAGCCTGCCACAAGTTCACAACAGGTTTAGAGCACCAATTAGATCTCATGCAGTATGACAGATTTATACAGGAAGCTCTAAATATAGCATGATCATGTTAGGTGCTGATCAGTACAATTCCTCAAGATTGGTCATGTGGATAAGATCTAAGAGGCCATCTTAGGGATCTGGGAACTTGGATATCAGTGTAGCTTCCATCTCTAACTTGCTGTGTGAACTTGTGAGTGTAAATTCACTTCACAAGACCTCAGCTAAAATTTAAGTGATTAGATGATTTTAGAGTAGATGATTTTAGAGTCCCTCCAACTTGAAATTCTGTAGCTACAGTATATTGTTAATTTAAATGAGATAACAACTCTAAAATATTTCTCTGAATAATTTTTTAAAAATCTATAACTTCATACATTCTGATACAAGCTATAAGTGTCAATGATTCTCCATTGTTTTGACAAATAATTTTTATAAAATTTGCACATTTTAAGAGTATATAAATCAGAATACTACTGTACAGTAGTATGTTAGGTGAGATAATCATTTAAGATGACAGAAGTTTTCAAAATAATATGTTACTTCTCTATGAGTCAAAGCAGCAATTTCTGATGTTCAGAGAGTGGTATACAAAGTACAGGCTCAAAGGTAGTTTTATAATAACAGAATATGAGCAGGAAGTTTATAGCTATATAATTTCACAAAAGTCTCCATCCTGAAGAGGGAAAAAAAAAAGATTGATACTGACCCACTACCTATTATGTGAGATTCTTTGAACTAGCTTTATGACTCAGACTGGTGTGTTTCCACTGAAGCTGCAGAGGAAGAAAGATCATACAGTTCTGGGATTCCTTTTACTAGTTTTAAACCCTGATTCCCATTAGCAACCCCAAACAGGAAAGAGCAAGACTGAAAAGCTCAAAGCATGCAGTGTGTAAAAGAAAACCAATAGAGAGTTTGTTTGGAACAACATAGGGTAGGTACTATTTTTCTAGAAAACTCAAGCAGCTATTCCATGAAACAGAAAGAATTTGAATTCTGACACAGGTCTACTGGTTGTGGGAGAGGCTGGCAACTTTTTAACCCTTTTGACCATCAGTTTCATCATCTTTACAATGGGAAGACTAGCACATATTATTTGGAAAAGTCTAGAGTGAATATTTTTAAAAGCTCTGCAGTGCCTACATCATATTTTGTGGTTTTTCTAGTTGTATTTGGGATTAGTATCTCAAAGGGAATTTCAAGGTACTAATAAAAAGAGTGAGTAACTCTCTTAAATCCACAATGGTAAACTTATACAACACTCAAGTTTGTTACCCCTGCCAAACTCTTCTCCACTGGGAAGAGCTACCTTTAATAGTTTCCTTTGACCTGAGGGCCAGACTGTGGTTACTCCCTGCCTATCACACAGACATACATGCACCAGTGTACAAACTTACACTTGAACTTACTTCCAAAGGTCCAACCCAGCTTGAAGTCACCTTGTACCATGAGCTCTCTGACTGGAGTTCATGATTCTCCCTGCCATACTCACAGGCAAACTGTTTGTGACCTGGACACATCCCATTGTGTGTCTTCTGCCAAACAATTTCTCAGAGATGTCACCTGTTTCTTGACCAAGAGTGAAAGGTTGGAAATAAATAGATTGTTACTGCAAGAACCTGTGTTAGAAGAGTTAACACTGTAACAATTGTCATTATTTCTCTGCCCGAGTCAGGTCAAGAGAATATTCTGATATGAGGAAAAAGCCATCACTGATCCTAAGGACTTGTCACCCAGAAGATGAAAGGATGAAGGACAAGCACATAGAAAAACAGAGAATGTGTCCTTATTTGTTCCCTTTCAACCAGCCAATAGCCAACTCTTTTCAATAGCCAAAGTTATCCTGCACAGGGTGTGAGAAGAATATATTTATTTTATTTTAGGGTCAAGCAAAGTCTGGGTGTCAAAAATTTCATAACAGAAATCTTAAAAATATGACAAAAGCAGCATTTGTTACCTTTGGTCTCATATCAAATTTGTTCGACAAACCTTTGTAACACCATGTCATGACAGTAGAAACTGCCTTGACTCTATGTTGATGCAACTGTTTCTGGATCTCTGTTTTTCTACACATAAAACTAATTTTGGCTTCCGTAGCTTATGAGTTTTCATCTCATGCTATTATATGCCTCACTTACTCAATAATCAGACCATAGAAGCTTTTAACAGAGTCTACAATGACTGTTGTTTGTGATGACATGAATCAAGGAAAAGGCACACAAGCTCAAGAAAGAGAGCAGAGGGAAAAGTTAAAGTAGGCACAGCCCTTTAAAATTGCTCTGCCTTTCTTAACTGAAAATGCAGCAATTCAAATGCACCTTTAATGAATCTTTAATGTTATTCTATTTTTCATCGCGTAGTTCACTCCTTGGGCTAATTCCAGAATGTGTTCCTTGAGACTCACATGATGTCTTCAGACAGGTGTGTACTGTAGAGGCAGAACACAAAGGGAAAAAAGTCTTTTTGTGTTTCTACAGTGGGTCTCTGACAGGTTCTCTGATGGGAGAGGAAACAATTACATATGTGTAAGGGACAATAGCTTATTAATCATTATTTCTTTTTATTTTAATTTTTAGTATAATATTAGTATGTAAAGGAAAACACTGTAACTCCTGCTAACTGAAACAAGGGGATTTGTGGAAAAAAAGGAATAACATATCTCTCAATTTACCATGAATGTAAGAACCAGCCCAAATACAGTTTTCTGAAAAATCAGTTTGAGTTCTAAAATAAACTGAGTATACTCTGCCTCTATTTTCTCTTAATCAAAAGAGCATGGGCTTTGGCTCAGATCCCAGCACCACTACCTTTAGGCTTTGGATCCCTTGGAAAAACCACAAAAACTCTATGATTGTCAATATTGAATGGTATGGGGATGAGTTTATCAAACCTAATTCTTATGAAAGTCTAAGGTAAAGTGTTTATCCCAAGACATATTAATTTTTCTTCTCTCTTTCTTCTCCTCCTTCCCTCTACCTTCCTATCCTACTCCTGCTTTTCCTCCTCCTTCCTTTTTTTCTCTCTTTGAAGTGAGATGCATATGTTAAAATCTATCTTATTCTACAAACATGTTATTTGACACAGGGCAAAGTACTAGACTTTTCTCACTCTTTTTTTCCTTCACCTATGAAATTTTTAATAACAATCTTTATGTGTTACATCAAATAAAATATATGTGAAAATCTCCTCATATAAGTGTTAAAAATAGATTTATTTCCTTCATTTGTTAAGTTTTTTCTAAACTTTGTGATTTTAGAGAACCATTGAGTTTATATATATATTACTATTCCTACTTTTTTATTTACTTATTGAAAAATTTGGGATAATACATGAACTTGGTAGTATGAAGGAATATTTCAAAACTTTATAATGTAAATATATATAATATAATATAAATATAAATATAATGTATACTATAAAACTTTATAACTTTATCTACTATATAATGCAGGGACAAAACCCCTGCATTATATAGTAGATTTTAGAGGAAAGAGGCAAACAAAACACAAGAGACGTCATAAGCTTCTGGCTAAGAACAAATTTAGGTAGTCTAAAGATTTTTTTGAAACATCATAAAAATTGAGAACTAGAAATTAATTTAACCTTCTATAAAAATTGCACTAGATCTATTAGCCCCTTTTGAAGAATTTTAGGTCACTATCTTCACCAATCTCTTTTTATTTTCCTGGTTTTCAGCAACAAGTCTTAGTGTTTCAAAAAATGTTGATTTCAGTTAGTGCTTTCATTCAACAAATATATAGATCTACTGGTATTTAGGACACTGGTTAGATTCTTAATGTCTAAGTAAACCTATTATAGACCTTCTCACCAGGGCTAAGATGCTCTCAGAAAGACAATTAATCAAATATGAAGCTAATTTTTCCTAGAAAGTACAGTAACGTAAGTAATGCTTTCACATTCTTCCCAAATCCAACAGGAATTTGGGAAATCAATTATTTTAGGAAATCTTGCAACATAACAAACCACCCTGTTTTATATCTTGTATATAGTTAACTATCCTCAATGTTATTCTCCCCAGTCATCTATTTTCTCCTATGATTTCTTCTTCTAATTCTTCTATTTTATTAAAAGATTTATTTATTTTAAAGAGAGAGATAGAACAGGTAGGGGATGGAGAGGGAGAGAGGGAGAATCCAAGCAGACTCCATGGTGAGCACAGAGCCCCATACAGGGCTGGATCCCATCACCCTGAGATCATGACCTGAGCCAAAACCAAGAGACAGCCGCTTAACCAACTGTGACACCTAGGCACCCCAAACCCTTCTATTTTAAAGTCTGGAACATTTATTTCCTTTACTTTGTGATAGATAAATGAGCTTTAAATAATTACCCACTGCTATGGAAAAAAAATTTTCTCCAATTTTCCTTTTCTAAATCCATGCTTCTCATAGGGGGAAACCTAGTCCCGTCCTATAGATGTGATTCATTCTTCTCATCTATCATTCTTCTCATCTATCAGGAAGTTGAGATTCCAAGTCTTCTTCAAATTTTTAGTGCATATTTCAGAATATTACTCCTCTACCATGTGAATCTCATGTTAACTTACTCTAACCTACTCTGTTCTCCATTCTTATTCCCAGGGAAATTCCACTTTTATGATCTGACCTCTCAAAGATCTTGACAATGTAAACCACTTTCTCCTAAAAATCCTTCCCTTACTTACGTCCCCTGATTTTCCACCATCTTTATGGCTATGGCTATTTAGGTTGTTTGGTCATTTCCTTGGATTCTGTTCATCCCTTGAAATACTCATTGGGCCAGGCCATAGATATGAGCATGCTTCTTGACTTCTCTATCCTTGTCATCACCAGCTCGAGTTGGTCTTTTAAGTTAGACCCTAGATATGCATAGATTATGTTTGCATATACATTGTTTTATTTCTGTAAATTTCAGAATCTGATTAAGCCAAAGTAGATAGCATCTATGATCCTTTTACTTTTTTGTTTGTTTGTTTAGTAACTTAGATGGGTCTTCAATATAATCTATAAAATGAGATCTGACAATAGTACTAATAACAACTGGACATTAGAATAGTCCGTATGCCTAATGATGTAGATATGTGTGTACCTTGGGAAACATGATCCGTTTGTCCCCTCGGGGGACATCTCACAAGCTGGCCTCGCTTTAAGTGGACATAATTCAGTGTCTGGCTCTTTGCCTGCAGGCTCTAACATTTAACTTTGTAGCATGCTCTCATCTCTCACAGACTCCAGGTACTTAAGTTGAACTTAAGTTCAAGACTTATTTTCTACAATCAAATGCCTTCTTCCTTGTTCCATGGTTGTAACTGTCACAAAGACTGGAACACATAATCCAATAATAGCAGTGCATTTGCTCTATGAATAAAGCTAGAAAGTGGGACCTGACTAGAATTAGAAAGTCAAACTCTAGGCAGGTATCAAAGGCTCTAGCTAACATACTTTCATTCCTTTATCTTCACACTGGGCCAGCTTCATTCAAAGGACCTGAATGACCAAAATCCATGGGCTAATATTCCTCCTTTTCCAGGACACTATGTAACTGGAAATGCCAAAATTGGCTGCTCTGACTCTTCTTTATTATTTGTCTATAGCATTTCTCTAAATCGTGGCTGTCACCCCCATTTTGAAAGACACTTTCTTTGGTTAGCAACATTAATACATTAGATCACATTGCAATGAAGTCTTTTTGGCCTGCAGCTTATTCTTCTTTCTAAGGTGATCTGCATGGATTTTCTTTGATCCAAGTGAGATGAGAGGAATCTACATATCACTTAATCCTAAATTCTCTGGGATTCCTTAGGGTTATTCTCATGTAATAAAAAGAAAATCATGTACACCTAATTCCTTATCCTTGACAAAATGCTTTTCATTTCTTTTTCCATTTTATTTTATCTTGATAACTGAGCTCCTTGGTTCAGAGTGGTAAATTTTCTTGTTTTACAAATGAGCCAATAAAGACATTGAGATAAAGCTGGAAATTGAACTTCTTGCTACCAAGTCCAATAGATAAAGCAGAGGATTCTGGTCAACAAATTTGGATTGGGCTGGCTTTGGTTATTTTCATTCATTAAACATGAATATAGCCAAATTCCCACCCAGTTTAATGCCACCTACACACACACACACACAAACACACAGATATACATGTTGGGATACATATATCCGTGATTGGCCTATTTTATTTCCTCAAAACATTTTTCTCTATTTTTTTAATTTAATTTTTTTTACTTTTCTCTCTTTAAATTGCCTTTGATAGGGAGAGAAAGAGCATATGAAGGCCAATGGATGAGGCATTGTTATTGTCAAGAGCATCAGTCCTAATCCTTCTTTTACTAAGAGCTGCAGATGTAGTTTCATTTGTTGCCATCTTCCTTATTATTTTTCCTTATCTGTAGTGAAATCTTAATTTTCAGATATCATGGACCTAATTTTTTGACATAGCCACCCATTTTTTTTTCTTTTCCTCTTGCTTTTTCAACTAACCAATTAGTCTGGTTATGACTACAGTACCTAGATATATTCCTCTTTCTGTCTTATATAATAAGATTCATGTAATATCTTTATTCTATACACTGGTAAAATTTGGGGGCATACCTTCCATATTAGTCAAAAACACATTATTAAGTGTAGTAAAATGGCATTATGAAAAATAATAAGTATTTTAATATATTTCCCTACTCCTCACTTCTTATTGATCAATAATGTAATTAGATATTCATAAATGAAGTCTCCTATAATGGTAGTGTATATTAGCATCAGCAAATACATAAAATTCAGTTCAGTTTGAAAGTTCCTTCTTAAAAAGGAACCGATGGCAAGTTTGTGTTCACATTATGGTATGGTTGGATGATAATGGTAAGTTCAGGCATAAGTACAAACATGATATTAATA
The DNA here is from genome assembly GCA_003697995.1 of Taxidea taxus jeffersonii. Classification (NCBI taxonomy): domain Eukaryota; kingdom Metazoa; phylum Chordata; class Mammalia; order Carnivora; family Mustelidae; genus Taxidea; species Taxidea taxus. The sequence goes on from ML098061.1 coordinate 26,704, forward strand.
CATGTAGCCAGGGAGGAGTCAAGATGGCGGAGAAGTAGCAGGCTGAGACAACATCAGGCAGCAGGAGATCAGCTAGATAGCCTATCAAACCATGCCGAATACCTACGAATCCAACAGGAGATCGAAGAGAAGAAAAACAACAATTCTAGAAATAGAAAATTGACCACTTTCTAAAAGGTAGGACCAGCGGAGAAGTTAATCCAATGCGACGGGAAGATAGACCCCAGGGGGAGGAGCCGGCTCCCCGCAAGCGGCGGAGCAACGGAGCACAAAATCAGGACATTTAAAAGTCACTCCAGAGGCTAAACTGGGGTGAAGATCTCACAGGGACAGCGTGGGCTCAGGTCCCACAGGGTCACAGAAAGATCGGGGGTGTCTGAGTGTCGCAGAGCTCACAGATATTAGAGCAGGGAAGCCAGCTGCGGAGACAGAGCCGAGGTTTCCTACAGCCGGGGTCTGTGACATGGGCTGGTGCTCTGTGCGAGGGGTCCCCACAAGATCCGGGGAGACTCCGACCCGGGAGAGCTCAGGGATCTACGGGATTCGGAGACTCCAGGTGGGACTCTGCCAGAGACAGAGGCGCTTGGTCACAGGCTGGGTGAGCTCAGAGCGCTCCCAGAAGCCAGTGAGACGGGACTGATTACGCACGATTTTCTCCAAGCGCGGCTGGAGGCTGGGGAGATGGGAGTGATTAAGCGCTTTTCTCTGAAGGCGCATTGAAGACTGGGGCCCCTAGCTCTCGGCTCCTCCGAAATGGAGATTGGGAGGCCGCCATTTTCATTCCCGTCCTCCTGAACTCTACGGAAAGCGTTCAGGGAACAAAAGCTCCCGAAAGCGAACCTGAGAGGATTACTTAGCCCGGCCCCTGGTAAGGGCGGTGCAATTCCACCTGGGGCAGAGACACTTGAGAATCACTACAACAGGCCCTCCCCCAGAAGATCAACAAGAAATCCAGCCAAGACCAAGTTCACTCAATAAGGAGAACAGAGGATTCTTATCTGGACAAAATGACGAGGCGGAAAAACTCATCACAAAAAAAAGAACAGGAGGCAGGACCAAAGGCCAGGAACCTAATCAATTCAGACATTGGTAATATGTCAGATCTGGAATTCAGGACGACGATTCTCAAGAATCTAGCCGGGCTCAAAAAAGGCATGGAAGATATTAGAGAAACCCTGTCAGGAGAAATAAAAGAACTAAAATCTAATCAAGTTGAAATAAAAAAAGCTATTAATGAGGTGCAATGAAAAATGGAGGCTCTTACTTTTAGGATAAATGAGGCAGAAGAAAGAATTAGTGATATAGAAGACCAAATGACAGAGAATAAAGAAGCTGAGCAAAAGAGAGACAAACAACTACTGGATCACGAGGGGGGAATTCGAGAGATAAGTGATACCATAAGACGAAACAACATTAGAATAATTGGGATTCCAGAGAAGAAGAGAGAGAGAGAGGAGCAGAAGGTATATTGGAGAGAATTATTGTAGAGAATTTCCCTAATATAGCAAAGGGAACAAGCATCAAAATCCAGGAGGTGTAGAGAATCCCCCTCAAAATCAATAGGAATAGGTCCACACCCCGTCATCTAATAGTAAAATTTACAAGTTTTAGCGACAAAGATAAAATCCTGAAAGCAGCACGGGACAAGAAGTCTGTAACATACAATGGTAAAAATATTAGATTGGCAGCAGACTTATCCACAGAGACCTGGCAGGCCAGAAAGAACTGGCATGATATATTCAGAGCACTAAACGAGAAAAACATGCAGCCAAGAATACTTTATCCAGCTAGGTTATCATTGAAAATAGAAGGAGAGATAAAAAGCTTCCAGGACAAACAAAAACTGAAAGA